>SJYW01001355.1:419050-436615 GCA_006410735.1 Raphicerus campestris
TATTGTGACTGGACAAATGCACCTAAATGCAAGCATAAATGGCTCTCAGCCAAACCCTGACCTGAGTGCGCTAGGAAGGGAAGGATTAGGTGCCGTGCCATGCCATTGGTTGCAGACAGAAACCAAGGGGGCAAGGAGAGCGGGGGATGGCAGAGGGGACTGCATGCCCGGGCAAAAGGTTGCGGCCCTGGCACCCACACAGCCTAGGACCCATCCCTCCCAAGGTCCCTCCACAAGGCTCACTCCCAAATCCTGCCAGAGGTACTCAAAATGCCAGTTAAATACAAAACTGCTAAAAATCTTGAGTGTCCTGCATGCTCATACCTGTACTTGTTCTGGATGTGTGGGGTCTGTCCTGTTTAAGAGCCCAGGTAGCTCAGCTGCTGCTGGAAGTGGTGGCTTGCCTCGCTAGCCTTGGTTCTCCACAGACCTGGGGCCCTCCCCACTGCATACGCTCAGTAGGATGCCCGATTCTTTGGCCACCACCCCTCTCCCCAACAGTGAGAGGTGGTACCTTCTTTGCGTTGGACGATATCGTGTTGGCCATTAAACTCTCCAGATAGCTGCCGAGGCTGACTCCTTTCACGGTGATGACAGCTTCCTGGGTGAGCACGGTCCTGCAGGAGAGCACGCTGGAGGTGAGAGGCTGAACAGTCGGGAGGGGGAGTCCCCATCCTGCCCTGCCCCGCCCCAGAGTTCAGTCCACTTACTTTCCTGGGTCCTCTGGGTGGGGTGTGTACACCAGCCTCTCACTCACTGACACCAAGTTTGTGAGTGTGATCTTAAAAAAGGACACAATGGCTGAAGGTTCTTCTCTTGCATTTCTTCCAAGACTGCCCACACTCTCACAACTCCACACCTGCACTTACTGGAGCCAGAGCAAAAGGAACGCCGAGGCCTGCACATCCTGGCCGCTATTCTGGTGACACCACCCTCCCTCCACAACCCACCCAAACCTGAGCCTGGCTCATAAGCAGTCACCACTGCATTTGCAATGTTTTTATGCAAGACACTATGTTTAATAAACCTTATTTTTTTTTCCTTGATCCTCAACCACACTGTGAAGTCTTTCTTTTTTAGATGAGGAGCGTGAGATGCAGAAAGGCTGATCACTAACACTCGCAGCCACACAGCAACTTGGTTATCACCTGTCCTCCCCAAAGCCTTCCCTTCGACCTTCCTCCTCCTCCCCTTCCTCCTGAGCCAGAACTAGTCCCCTCTACTGACAACTCAGCTTTCTGCAAAGAGGAAGAGGAATTTTCTAAGTAGAGAGAGAACAATATATAAACCATCAGGAATGGCCAATGTACAAACCGCCCAGCTCACTCTGCCTCTGTGGAAGGGCTGCCTGGCCTGAGGGAAGGGGCTGCTGACTAAGGTCCACGGGGTCAACTGGGAGCTCGCACCTGCAGTGACCCCACCCACAGGGTAAGGGGCTGGCATAACCATGCTCCAGCCCACCCAATTCCCCCAACACTCTCTGAAATTGCCATCAGGCCAGTATCAATGGTTCCTGATTGTGAGACAGGAGAGAGGAAGGCAGGAGGAAGTGGCTGTTTCAGTGACTGCTAAGAGACACATGTGCTGCTGCGGGCAAGGCAGCAGCTGAGAGGGTCGGGGGGCAATAGGGAGGCAGGAGTCTGTCCCCTGGTTACAAAGGTGTGTTCACATCATTATGTGTGTTCTTCAGTATGTTTTTACACTGGAATAAAAAGACAAGATACTGCTAAAGCAAACTCAGCCTTTCTATTAAAAGATCACAGACCAAAGGTGGGATGGAAACACAATTAAATGAAGACATGCACCATTGTGGCTATTGCTTACATTGGTGGAGCAGAGCTCCATTTTTTTTTCTACTGGATCCACGATAGAATGTTCTCTGATGTATGTCAAAGTCCTACTGGTCCCCAAAATCTGAAAAACAAAGTGGAACCAGCATGGTGACGTTGTCATACCCTCAAACACTGCATGTCACTTCAGATCAGCTACTAACATTTTCAATCAGGCTGCAGCAGCACCTCCAGCAGCTGTTGTCCAGCAGGTGGGACAGACGGACACATAAATCAGGGATAGAGGGACCGGCACTGAGATGGAGGAGAAAGTGGGGCAGGACCTGGGGCACTGAAGCCAAAGTCTGGCTGGTAAGTCAGCTGAGGACCAAGCCCCCGGCCCCAACCCCCTGATCACCACTGTGCAGAGCCAGCTCTGGGGCTCAGGCCACACCTGGCAGGGTGATGAAGCTGCAATGGGGCATTCAGAGGTGGGAAGGGGGGCTGTGGGGTTTAGGTTTCCTGGGGGTGGGGGTTTGCTGCCACAGGTGGGTCAGTGGACATGCTGAACACTCAAGTGAACAATTAATTCACAGAGAACAAACTATCTCTCAGGCTTCTGAGAAAGCCCAAATGGGAAGGTTGACACTCCCTACGTATGGGTGCCAGCCAGACTGCAGGTGTAGACAGGCTGTGTTGGTGTAGCTGGGCTCCCAAGGGGCTCACCGCTCTCACGAGGCTGGGCAGCCCCCACTCGGTGCTGAGGAGGCGGTGGCTGTGAAGCCGGCCCCGGCCATCCACACTGCGCTCCAGCACGTCGACACCCACAACACAGGGGTTCATGGGATTCGGGTACTTCCTCATGGCTGCCTTGATGACCATGTCCCACGGGTGGCTAGAGGAGACACAACCACCAGCAGTGAGTGGCAGTGTGTTCAAAGTCAGGTCAACCTGATCCTCGAGCTTGTTCCAGATCCTGGATCCCTGATCCTCCCAGCGACCAGGGTGTAGGCAGGGGTGCAGAGCAGGCTCAGGCTAGGCCAGCCCTGCTTAGCTGAGGATCCCTCCTTCACCAGTCCCCCATAGCCTAAGGAGGCAGGGCACTTTGGTATGGGGCTTCTGGACAGTGACACAATGTTCCCATCCCCTACCTGTCACTGCTACTTACCTCAACACACACACACACACACACTATGCTGCNGACACATGGAGATTGGTTAGCACATTCACTTCCGGGCCCAGTGTTGCAGTGGCTGTGGGATAAAGGCATGATAAGATTCGGCCTGCTACACTTGTTATGACCTTAGCAACAGCTCTTTGGATCCAAAAAGGTACAGATACCATTTATATTCTAATTTTCTGTGTTATCAAATGATTTCTAGCCCAAGAATGGAATAAATTTTCTAATTGACTATTAGGTGAATAGTGTGTAATTGCTTTAATAGTCTCTTGCCATTATAGTTAGACCCAGTAGTTCTTTTTTGGTTCAAATCCGTTTGCCTTTTTGAGTACTGTGGTTCAGATAATTATTGAAAAGAGATCCTTTATGGATAACTCTTATCCTGGAGTCCCTTAATCTTTCATCAAGGTGCCAGACAGGAAAACCATACTTATTTGAAAAAGTAAGAAAAACATGTCTTCTTTTGGAATTTTTCTGGAAATAGGAATAAACAGAGATGCAGACAAATGGGTGTTGGGTTTTGTTTTTAATCTTGAAGGGTGAACTTTTGCCATTTATCAAGATCTTGTCCTGAACACATTTATTTACTCTCTTAAATCTTTATTTTGGTAGTATATGTCTGATTTCTTTTAAGGGTCCCAAAACTAGCAAAATCACTCTGGAATCTCAAAAGCAATAAATGGTGCAGTTTCTATCCTTCAGAAGCTCAGAATTTTGTTATAGAGAGATTATGTGTTGTACAAACCTGCCAGATGACAGCCCAGTGTTCTACTGTGGAAGCATCAATTTGCCTATAGGAAACAAAGGTCTTTGTTAAGCTCTGCTACTTTGCAAGTCAAAAAACTCTTGCCAAGTCACCTAATTTATATATGTTCCCTTGATTTCTGGAAGTTGGTGAAAATCAAGTTCCAAGTATATAGAAATATCAGTTGGCTATGGTTGATCTGGAAAGACTTTACAGTAATTGTTATTCTTTCAGCCTTGCTTTTCAGAGAGAAGGTTTCCCCTGGTAGTTAGTATGTGCCATTGTTTTTTTTTTGTTTTTTTTTTTCATGGCCATATGTGGAGTTAAGTTTTTAAGGTACTGATCTGCAAAAGTCTAAGAGGAGGAATTTTCAAGGATCTTTAGGGCCCAAGCTGAAAAAGTTCTTTCTTCCCTAAAACTGGATATATGCTTTTAAAAATGATTCTTGTTTGATCAGTTTCCTGATTTACACTTCAGTTCAGTCACAATTGTGTCCAACTTTTTGCAATCCCATGGACTGCAGCATGCCAGGCTTCCTTGTCCATCATGAACTCTCAGAGCTTGCTCAAACTCATGTCTATTGAGTCGGTGATGCCATCCAACCATCTCATCCTCTGTCATCCTCTTCTCCTCCTGCCCTCAATCTTTCCCAGCATCAGGGTCTTTTCAAATGAGTCAGTTCTTCGCATCAGGTGGCCAAAGTATTGGCATCAGTCCTTCCAATGAATATTCAGGACTGATTTCTTTAGAATGGACTGGTTGAATCTCCTTGCAGTCCAAGGGACTCTCAAGAGTCTTATCCAACACCACAGTTTGAAAGCATCAATTCTTTGGTGCTCAGTTTTCTTTATGGTCCAGCTCTCATCCCTATATGACTACTGGAAAAACCACAGCTTTGACTAGACAGACCTTTATTGGCAAAGTAATATCTCTGCTTTTTAATATGCTGTCTAGGTTGGTCATAGCTTTTCTTCCAAAGAGTAAGTGTCTTTTACTTTCATGGCTGCATCACCATCTGCGGTGATTTTGGGGCCCCCCCAAAATAAAGTCTGTCACTGTTTGCATTGTTTCCCCATCTATTTGCCCTGAAGTGATGGGACTGGATGCCATGATATTAGTTTTCTGAATGTTGAGTTTTAAACCAGCCTTTTCACTCTCCTCTTTNTTTGGGGCCCCCCCAAATAAAGTCTGTCACTGTTTGCATTGTTTCCCCATCTATTTGCCCTGAAGTGATGGGACTGGATGCCATGATATTAGTTTTCTGAATGTTGAGTTTTAAACCAGCTTTTTCACTCTCCTCTTTTACTTTCATCAAGAAGCTTTTTAGGTCTTCTTCACTTTCTGCCATAAGCGTTGTATCATTTGAGTATCTGAGGTTATTGATATTTCTCCCAGCAATCATGATACCATATTACACTTCATCCAGCCCAGCATTTCACATGATGTACTCTGCATATATTAAATAAGCAGGATGACAATGTACAGCTTTGATGATTTGCACTTATACTATGGAAATGGCTCTTTCCTGGCATTTTTTATTCTTTAATATAATTAAGCAAGTATTAAGTGCATTTCTAAGCATCATAGTTGGGGAAACACATGAGATTGTGTTCTGTCTTATTGCAGTATTGACTTTTTTTTTCTGTTAAAGAAAATAATGCATTCTACTCCTGAGATAATGTCACAAATGACGTTTTTGAAAAGGAAAACTAAATCTTGGAAATATGTAGAATCCTCATGCTGGACATTTTCATAAAGGGAGAAGATAATTGGCCTTAAACTGACATTTTAAAAGATGATTACAGCATTTTTACTTAATTCTTAAAGAATTTTCATGGAATAGGAAAATAACTAAATTTAATAGTTCACCAAACTTTTCCTCCTAATGTTATTTGCTTGTCTGACTTTATTCATGAGAACTACTAAGCTAGACTTAGCAAATCAGAATCTCTACACGAAGACCCTTTTCACTTGAACTAACCTTCTGTTTGCCTTTAAGGTGGATTTATCAGGAAGCAATAGCCCTCTGAGAACAATCTGGACAGGTTTGAAAGTGGTTTTGGCCACATTAAAGTTAAGGTTAGTATTTGACACAACTCCGTGTAAAAGAATGCTTGATCTTTGAAAGAAGCCCTGGAGGAAAACTGAGTAGGGCTTAGTACAAGATTTAGTACAAAACAAGGTATTGCCGAAAGTCTAGTGCATGGTAATGGGAAAATATAAACATTTTGGTTGTTGACTTTTCACTTCTATTGTACTTATCACTGTGGCATCTAAGTAGAGCCATAGGAATTGCTATATTTATGTGCCTACTAGTCAGGTAATAAATATTTAAAGATCCACTATGTTCTCAGAATGTTCAAGACAAAGTGAAGTTTGTTCTTTGGAACCACTTTTCACGAATCCTCAGTGAAAGCAACTGGCTTGATATGGCAGGTTCTCATGTACTGTTGATTTCTATTTTAATGTCATTCAGGGTGGATGGAGGTACATGGAGCCTTAGATTAAGCTTTAGAAGCCTATTGAACGGTAAACTTTACCATATATATAGTTTACTTCAGGATGCCTTTGAGATCACATAGAAGCAGATGTTTGGGTTAAAATAGATGGTGACCAGTTACTGAATCTTAAGTATGCAACTTCTGAAAAATCAGATTTCTGGTTTAAGACTATGGTTCATGTTGAATTCTATAAATCCATTTCAGTTTGATTTAAGCAGGGGAGCACTTTTGTATAAACAAAAGTGTTTTGTTGCTATGTTTTCTGAAATATAGCATTGTAGAATGCAATATACATTTTTCATTGAAATGTTAAAATTACAAGTCTGACGAGTATGGCCTGATTTTTATTGTTGTTGTGTTGTTTTTAAATATGTGATTTGTTTCAATAGGCCATGAAATTGAAAGAGTTTGGCTTTGGGTATTGGAGACCTAGCAAACAGAGTAGTCCCTAGACCCCCTTTCTACCACTCTAGGGAGCGTGGCTAGAAGCATGGGGTCTGGAATCAACCTGCCTGGGTTCACATGTTCCTAAGCTGGGTCCTCTTGAGAGTGTTTTTTAACCTATCCGAATCAGTTTTATCTTCTGTAAAGTACAGATAATAATCCATCTCTCTCCTAACCCACCATTGTTCAGGTAAAAGTGTTTACTTAGCACATAGCAAGTACCTAATAGAAAGTGCTAGCTTTTGACTATCACTATTATTGTTCTTAGAATATTAACTTAGAATGATTTGTTTATATATTTGGGTTTTACATCACTGACTTCCTTACTGACCTCCTTAAAATCAGGGATTGTTTCTTAGAAATCACTGAGTGTACCACCAGAGTTTGGCACAAGAGAAGCAGTTAATAAATACTTTTAAAATAAATGAATGCGTAAATAGAGAATCTGAGCATCTGTGGTCTGTTTTTTTTCTTTTTCCTTCCTTTTTTTTTTTTCAAAATAGTAAAACATGTTTATCAGTTTTCACAATCAATAGCTAGACAAAAAATAAAAACTATTGTGATAAAATATACACAACATAAAATTTATCATCTTAACTATTTTTAAGTGTAAAATTCAGTGGTATTAAATTCACTCATAATGTTGTGCAGCCAACCATCCATCTCCATAATTCTTGTCATTTTGTAACACTGTAACTGTAACCTATAAACGATGACTCCCAATTTCCCTCTCCTCCAGGCCTTGGCAACCACCATTCTGCTTTCTGTCTCTATAGTTTTGACTACTCTAAGTACCTCACATAAATGAAATCATGCAGTGTTTATCTTTTTGTGACTGGTTTATTTTACTTAGTATAATGTCCTCAAGTTTCATCCATTTTGTGGCAGGTGTCAGAATTTCCTTCCTTTTTAAAGCCGAATAATATTCCCTTGTATGCATATATCACATTTTTCACATTTTTGTTTATTCATTCACCCATTAATGGACACTGGATTGCTTCCATATTTTAGCTATTGTGAATAATGCTGCTATGAACATGGGTGTGTGTGTGTGTGTGTGTGTGTGTATACATATATATATATCTTCAAGACCCTACTTTTAATTCTTTTGGGCATTTAAGTGGTCTCTTTTTAAAGAACAAAGAAGATACAACTTTTGATACTGAATTCTTATAGGAAACAAAGGTGGACAGGAAAGGGTGTGTGTGTGTGAGTGTGTATGTGTGTGTATATGTATATATATATGTACATATTTATATATGTATATATATAAACTGTTTTGATCTCCCATTCCTACTAGAAAAAAACAGACTGTCTCTCTCTCATAAATAAGTGCTTAGTTATAATTTATACACCACTGTGTTAATATATTACATATGTTGTAAAACAGTAATAGAAACCTTCATAGATTAAGATTTTTAAAAAATAGGAAAAGCAATGTTGAGTTGTTTTTTTAAATTTCTGTCCAGGATCTTAGAGAATATTTGGCCTAGAATATCATCAAACTTGGATTTAAGTTCTTCTGGCACTTAAATGTGGTTATTTAACTACTCTGTGTCCCAGTTTCCTATTCTGGAAGGTGGGTACAATCATAACAATCTTCTAGAATCATTNGTACTTATGATTTCTCAGTCACCATTGCTTAAAGTCAGTTTATTTCTCAAATAAAAGACTTTGTATGATACCAAAATATAATATAGTAGATTTTGCATGTAGAGGCAAATTTAATTTTATCCTTAAAATATCAAACAATATCAGTTTTAAATTTTCTGATTTTGATAGTTGTTCTGGATTATGTAAGAGAATTTCCTTCGTTTTAGAAAATATGTCCTGGAGCCATTGGCAGGAAAGGGCATAATGCCTCCAAGGACCCAGATAGTTTAGAAAAATGTCTATATAAAATAACAGTATACACAGAAAGAATGATTAAACAAAGGTAACAAAATGTAAACAGTTAAAAGGTGTATAAAGGTAGATAAAAGGTATATAAGGGTAGGTGTACTCCACTTGCACCTTTTTTGTACTCCCCCCCCAAAAGACTACCAACTTTGCCAACTTTAATTATCAATTTATAAAAAGATCTATTTTCATATATCACCTGCCTTTGCTCATTCTCTTTTCCTGTGTATAAGAACAGTAGAGTAGGGGAAAAGAGACTGATTCAGTAGTTTTTGTTTCTTCAAAAAGGATGGAAATCCTAGAAGAATTAGGAGGAAAATATGGTACCTGTTAAATTAGAAAATAATTCTCTTCTGCTGTACAATTTTAGAATTTCTGGTGTAGTAAAAGCAGACTGAACTGAAGAGCAGATTATATGATATGTCTTATTTGGATATCTTTTAAAATATTTATTTATTTTTGGCTGTACTGGCTCTTTTTGGTTAAATGTGCTCTAGTTGTGAAGAGCAGAGGCTATACTCTAGTTACGGGCTTAGTTGTTCTGAGGCCTGTGAGATCTTCTCAGAACGGGGACTGAACCTGTGTCCCCTGCACTGGCAGGAGGATTCTTAACCACTGGACCACCAGGCAAGTCCTGGATATCATTTTAAGGTGTAAAGGTTCCCAGACATGAACTTGTAGTAGAATGTTCATGACAGCATTATTTAAATTTTTAAAAATGGAAAGAATCCAAATGGCTGTCAGCAGAATACTATCCCGCCATTAAAAACGATTAAGTAGTGACCCCCGCTGCGGCATGAGCACAAGTAAATGAAAATCGAGCACAAAAGCCACATTTTGAATTCACTTATATGAAATGTCCACAATAGGAAAGCTCATGAAACATAGATTAGTTGCCTTAGGGGCTGAGAGGTTAGAAAGAATGGAAGTGAAAGTTGCTCAGTTGTGTCTGACTCTTTGTGATCCCATGGACTGTCCATTGAATTCTCCAGGCCAGAATGCTGGAGGTGGGTAGCCTTTCCCTTCTCTTCCCAACCTAGGGATCGAATCCAGGTCTCCCACATTGCAGGTGGATTGTTTACCAGGTGAGCCAGAAGGGAAGCCCAAGAACACTGGAGTAGGTAGCCTATCCCTTTTCCCGGGGATCTTCCCAACCCAGGGATCACACCTGGGTCTCCCACATTGCCAGTGGATTCTTTACCAGCTGAGCTATCAGGAAAGCCCAGAAAGAATGGAGAATAACTGCCTATGGACACAAGATTTTATTTTGAGAAGAGGAAATGTTCTGGAATTAAGTTGTAGTGATGGTTATATAACTTTGTGAAGATATTTAAAACCATTTTTAAAAGATGAATTTTATGGTATGTGACTTTTATTTCAATAAAGCTTTTATGTAAACAAAAGTAAGACCTAATGAACTACTCCTGCCTCAAAGTCTTTCCGTCTAAATAAGAACAAGAGCCAAAGACCCTATAACTTTATATGATCTGGCTTCCTGTTATTTCACAGACCTTGTCTTATTTTATGAAGATGAGGGTCATTCCAATCTACCTGCACTGGTCTCCTGACTCTTGTTACTTCTAAGCCTTTTCATTGGTTTTTCCCTCTTCCTGAAAACCTAGCAACCTTTACTCAAAACTCAGTCTCTCAGAGGTGCCTTCCTTGGCTACCTCTAAAATTTAGACCTCTCAAATATTACCTATTGCTGTTCTTTGCTTTACTATTTTCCTTGGCTCTATTCACCATCTAACACAAAATGTATTTTACTTTTTAATCTTATGTATTGTTTATCTCTTCCTCCCAGAACATAAACTCCATGAGGGCAGAGATTTTGCCCCTTTCATTCCACTACTGAATCCTAGGGCTTAGAACAGTGCTTGGCACTTACTTATCACTAATGTTGTCAAATAGATACATTTGAAAGTATGAGAATAGGCAGCTGTAAGGAAAATCAGGAATGTTAATTAATTGAAGAGAGAGCTACATATTTTATACTCTTGGTTTGAATAAAAATTGTTTCCTATAGGACTTTGAGACTGAGGAAATGAAGAAATAACTTGTGTTCAGTGTCTTGAAAGTAAAATAAAAAGACATTCGTTCAGTTCTTAAAATGAAAATAAAACTTTTTTGACCAAANACTCTTTGTTTGAATAAAAATTGTTTCCTATAGGACTTTGAGACTGAGGAAATGAAGAAATAACTTGTGTTCAGTGTCTTGAAAGTAAAATAAAAAGACATTCATTCAGTTCTTAAAATGAAAATAAAACTTTTTTGACCAAGGTGAATAATTCTTTTATTTATTTTTCAGTCACAGGGGCCTGGCAGACAACTATACATGTATTAGTTACTTTAAAAATATTGACAGTGATGGTGTAGACCTAAATCAGGAGCTAGTAAACTGTACCGCACAGCTTGTTTTTTCTTTTTTTTCTTTTTTCATAAATAAACTTATATTGGAATACAGCCATGCCCTTTCATCAACATATTGTCTGTGACTGCTTTTGTGCTCTAACAGGCTTCCCAGGTGGCACTAACGGTAAAGAACCCGCCTGCCAGTGCAGGTACACGTAAGAGACACAGGTTTGATTCCTGCATCAGGAAGATCCCCTGGAGAAGGGCTTGGCAACCCTCTCCAGTATTCTTGCCTGGAGAATCCCATGGACAGAGAAATTTGGCAGGCTGCAGTCCATAGGGTTGCACAGAGTCAGACACGATTGAAGAGACTAATCACACACACTTATGCACTGCTGCTGCTGCTGCTAAGTCGCTTCAGTCGTGTCCGACTCTGTGTGACCCCATAGACAGCAGCCCACCAGGCTCTCCTGTCCCTGGGATTCTCCAGGCAAGAACACTGGAGTGGGTTGCCATTTCCTTCTCCAGTGCATGAAAGTGAAAAGTGAAAGTGAAGTCGCTCAGTCCCGTCCAACTCTTCGCGACTCCATGGACTGCAGCCTACCAGACTCCTCCGTCCATGGGATTTTCCAGGCAAGAGTACTGGAGTGGGGTGCCATTGCATTGTCCCACTTATGCACAATAGAGTTCAGATAGCTCTGAAGGAGNGTCCAACTCTTCGCGACTCCAGGGACTGCAGCCCACCAGACTCCTCCGTCCATGGGATTTTCCAGGCAAGAGTACTGGAGTGGGGTGCCATTGCATTCTCCCACTTATGCACAGTAGAGTTCAGATAGCTCTGAAGGAGACTGTATAGCACACAAAGCCTAAAATGTTTACTGTCTGGCCCTCTGTGGGAGAAGTTAGCTAACTCCTGCCTAAATTCGTCCTTGGAGGATGTAGATTAGTGTAGCAGGGACCTTGGCCAAATACTGAGAAGTTTCAATTTCATTTATCTACCTTTGTTACCTTGAACAAGTTTTATGATCTTTGATTTTCTCATCTGTGAAATGAAGATAATATGCATCTTACATTGTCATTTAAGAATTTTAAATGAGGTATTATATGTAAAACACTTAGTAAAGTGCCTAGAAAATACTTCAGTAAGTTATAGCCCAGTGAGCAGCACATGCATGTACACACACATGAAAACATAAATGCCCTCAAGTAGAAATTCTTTCAGTCACATTTTCCAGATGCTTTCAATGTTATTAGGAAAATAAGGAATAAAGTTGACAAATGCTGATTAATGTTGATTAAAGTCCTTAGTACACCTCAGGCACACAATAAACCACCAGAATCTACAGGATTTGGTCGTTTGTTGAGAAGACTGTCATCAGGCATTATTTCTTAACTGTGAGCCCAACTTAACAGTATTTAAAAGTCTTTGGCTCATATTTTAGGAAAAGGTACAGTCCACTATAGAATGGTCAAACTGTCAGGTAAATTTCATTGCTTTATCTGTAAGGAAAATTTTACATAAGGAGGACTAATTCAAATTATGTTTCTATTGTAAGCAAAGAAAAACAGTGTGATGCTCTATATATTATGAGAAAATTTTAGCCTAAAACTTTTTCTTAGGTGCCTCATATACTGATTTTGTTTACAGAAGGTGTTTATAGTATTGGATTATTTTGATGATGGCTTTCTGTCTGTACAGCCTTTTCTTTGGTAAAATACATAAAAAACCTTTCCCTTAACTAGATTCTGTTTCGGCTGTTGATTTGGAGACTAGTGGTATGGAACCTTCTATCAGGAACATATGAGATCCTTTTGTATTAATCTGTCTTTAGTATATAGGATCAGAGTCTTACTTTCAGTAATAGATCATACAATGAACATTTACTAATCATTCACTATATATAGGCATTAAAGTTTTTTAATTAGTAGAACACAGTTTTTGCCTTCTAAAGGTACAGCAGAGGAAATAACTACTTAAACAAAATATTTCAGTAAAGTACTAGGAGTAATAACAGTACCCGTGTGGATGAGAAAGCTGTTAACTCTGCATTAAAGTGCCCGGGAAGACCTGGAGAGGTGATATTTGAGCTGAGCCTCAGTGGATTAGTTCGATGTCAAGTACGTATGGTTGAATGATACCTTACAGGAAGTATGAAACTCAGCAAAACATTTTGAGCACCTACTGTGTGCCAGATAATGATTGTCTTAGAGATATACCAAAGAACAAGGCAGGTAGACTTTTTTCCCTGCTTTTGTTAGAATACTCTAAGTCAAATGTGAAGATGTGTTGGAGAGATGTAAACAGTACAGAATGGCTGAGCCAAGGAGAGTCTGAGGGCCACTACCAAGAAAAAAAAATAAGAACCATATCTCACCAGAGAGTTTGAACTTGATGCTCTAGGCCAATGATTTCAACCTGGGAGCTTCAGAAATACTGGTGTGTTATTAAGTTACTACAAAGGAATTATCAGTCCATGCTTAGATGCTAAGCAAGCAAGACATTTCAATAAAAAAGTCTTTGATACATACTTATTACTATTTTTCAATTTTATATAGTTATTTTGAGTAACAAAATATAGATTTCAATATTATGAATTCATATTACCCTCCCTCCCCCTTTTTAATGTTTTCTATTTTCTTAATCAATTGGTGCCACTGCTAGAACAGCTTTTAAGTCACTGTCTGTCAAAATGACTAATTTTAAAAAGAGATCCTGAAATATCCAGCCTGAGATCTCCTGCCAAAGTGGGAGCTGTTGAAAACTTTCAGAGCAGCCAACCAAAACTTCAGTAAATATTAAGTGAACCCTTCAGTGCCAGGCACTGCTGTAGCTGCCAGGGTTACAAAGCTGTGTCCTCGGGGAACTTACAAGTGAATAAGAGTCCAGATGAAGAATAATGAAGTAAACGTGGGAAAGAGGGTATGGATTCAGAGTATATTGAGATAGTAATCCTTAAACAGTAAGAATGCTCTCTGAAGGCAGATTGCTAGAATAGAAAGAAAGAGTGGATTGTGGGGAACAGAGCTAATGTTTTGCTAATGCAGGGGAAAGCTCTGAGTGATTTTTTTTTTTTTTTTCACAGTAACAAACCCAATCAATCTCCAGAGAACAGGGATATTAGTGATTTATAGGTCTCTCAAAATACATCTTCTGCTTGATTTTTCTCTGCCTATTAATAAGGTATAAGCCTGTGAGATAATCCTAGATCAAACCATGTAGATTTATAATGTAAATCACATAAAAAAAATCCATCTGGCTCTGACTCCTTTGCGATGACATTGTAAGTGTGACGGGAGTTGAAGGACAGTAGTTTGTTCCATTCATGGATCTCTGAATCTTTAGCCCAACAAGCTCACTTCTCTTACTTCTTTCAGGTTTCAGCCTCTTTGCTTTACACACACACACACACACACACACACACACACATACACATACACACACACACACACACACACGCACACCCTTTTCTTTCTGGCTAAGAAAGACAAAGCTATTGACTACAAGCCCAGAGTTGCCCCCAAGTTCCGACCACCGGCTCAAATTCTTATGAAGTGGACTTGTAATATCCTTAATGTTGCTGTTGGCAGTCAGTTACAGATTCCATTATTGTCGATCAATGCAGTCGCCATGTGAGGTTGGGGGAGGGATGGAGGAGGAGCAGAAGAAAGGAGGGATGAGAGCTTCCTATTCACAGATTTATCAACCTGCCTTTGCTTGCAGGAAATCTTCGTCAAGGGGGCTGGGATGCTGTTGAAACAGCTAAAGCAGGAAAGGGTTAGGGGCTGCAGTTCTCTCGGCAGACTGAAAGGGAATTTGAAAACCTTTCTTCTCAGAACAAAACAAAATGCTGAATTTGTTCCTTTGCCTTTGTTTTTGTTTGATGATATGATTTACTTAACTGATTAGCTATTGTGCTGTCCGGTTATCTAAGCTGTCTCAGTGTAGGAACCTGTTTCTTTTTCTTTGAGTATCTTTGTTCTTTATTTTCCTTTTGCTCTCTTCTGACATTGAACACAAATCATTGTTCAGTTTTATGCTGGCTTTTCTTTCAGGCTAAAGCTTAACACCAAGAGACTAAAGGACAGACCTTTCTTCCCTTCTCTTCTATCACCCTCTTTTAACCCTCTCTATTTCCTTCTCCCTCCCCCCGTTGTATTAGATTGGTGTCACAGAGACAGAATTCAGAGTGGAGGGAGGATCACAATTTCTCTCTCATTATTACCGCCTAGCCAGCAGTTTAGGTGTTAGACCCCCAAGAATTTAGTCTCTGTATCTTTCTTTTCCCGCTCCATCATTCAGTAATTGTGCTCTGTATGGAAAAGTTTTCTGGCTGGAGAATGAGTCTCCTTTCCCCCGGTGATGTGGCCGAGTGGTTGGATAGTAGCACGGAAGAGGAGAAGAGCCTTCTGTCATTTCTGGGTACGGTAGGGCTCTGCTTGTTCTTTTAACCCTTTGTTGTCTGAACTTCTCTTACTGGGGAGCATGATGCCCCCCCACCCCCAAATTGTCTAAAATCCACTTTCGTATTTTTAAAAGGGGGAAAAGGAATTAACAGAATTTGTTTAAGTTGTTTGCTTTTCAAGTTTTGTTTATGTCTGTAGAAATAGTGCCACCAACATTGGCTACGAGAAATAAGAGACAGTTTGCTTGGCTTTAACAAAGAGTGCCAGCTCCATGCAAGGCTTACCATGTCATCTGGTCAGCTGTTTGTGGTATTTAGAGAACTTCTGCTAGTCAAAATATATTGTTGTTTTACTATACCTTTCAATACAGAAATGATGAGGCTTGCCTTGTGAGCGTGGGAGTAGGCTTTGTGTGCAAGAAAAGCCAACATATGAATTGAGAAGTAGCTTTTATGCAAGGTTTGAAATATTTGTAATGTTCATATATAAGATTTCTGCTGAGAATGTAAAAGAGAACACAAGGACCAATTATTACTGTAACTTTCCATTTATGGGTGCTTTCTAATAAATTTCTAAGTAAAGCAATTATTGGTTATGGTATTATTGATATAATAAATTCCTAGGAAAGTTAGGCTATAAATCCATTGCTCTTAGATATCTTAAATTAATAGGAGAGCTTGATATTTATAAAAATCATTCTTGTGAATGCTTTGCTGGGTTAATAATTACCTTCAAATTTATCTTTTTTTATAAATTTGATTAATTTCATAATATGTTTCCCTAAATACTCATATACCTTTATTATACAGGGGCACAATTTATGGTATTCTAATTTATTCCTCATGAGTATTCTCTGTGACCTGTGAAAAGTCTTCTGCCATTTCAAAAGATATCTCTATCTTATTTTACTTTCTTTTGTTATATTTAGCATACGTTTCTACTTTATTAATTCAGTTAGGTTTTCAACTTTAAAATTCCACAAATGATTTCTTTTTTTATGCAGTTTAGATGTAAAGAATCATCTTAATCTTTTTTTTTTAATTCTACAAAGACTCGGTACATATATTTAGATATCAATCCTATTCTTAATTTGTTTATCATCGCTTCACTTATCTTGGGCATTTGGGTGACTTTAAGAAATGTGTGTATCTCTTAACTCCTCATTTCTCTGAAGCCTCTCTAAATTTACTTGCTTCACATTCCCTTTCCCCACACCTATACATAAATAGCAGTGAAGAAAAGCAAATATCAATATTCCTGAGTAAAACCAACCACTTAGACCCCTACTGCATTGTGGGCAGGGAAAGTAGTCATCACTAAAGATCTTTCCTTTGCTCTTGCATGATATTTTTATGAATTCTGATTATCAGTCCTCGAGATTAATTTCTTTCTTTTTTTTGGCCATTTCCGTACTGTGCCTAAAAAGGATTTGACCAAATAAAGAGTGATGGTAAATAAGAAGTACTATAGTTTGTTCCCCCTCCCACTCTACTCCCATTCTTCTTTAACCACAGATGGTGATAATAAAGACAAAGGATAAAACACAGATAAATCAGAGTCGTGATTCTGCTCAAGGGCTGTAGCAAGAAGTTAGTTACTGAGTGAGTAGATAGCTAGGTATCCCGTACTCTACTGTGACAGGGCTGAGCCCTGGGTGACAGCCAGTCTTAGTTTAGGGACTGAAGCTCAGTCCTGACCACGGGTAGCAAACACCTCCATCTATGGAAAAATAGGCATTTATTAAGGTGGGAGCAAACTCTCTTTGATATAGCTTGGAATAACTTGCAACGAGTCATTTGCTAATGTAGTTACCATTAATGAAAATGTGCTTCTCCCAATGAGGATGCCAAGATAAATCAATCTACTTTATGGTGAATCTAGGATAAGTGGAACTGAAACGGACATTGAATCAGATAACCAACGCAACTGTCTTTCTTTACCTAAGGAATTTTATGGCTGATTTCCCTCTAGGAGAGAAGATGAAAGAAAAGCATTCAGTGCTGGTCAGGCTTCATTCACTACTTCATCTCTGCACAATAGCTACTCAACTGATGTTCAGGCCTTCCTATTAATTTAGTGCACTGCTTGTTTGATGAAACCATGAAAACGTGCCCTCTTCATTAGCCTACTTAAAAATTCCATGGCTCCCTCATCACCTGTCAGATAAAACTCCTTACTTTAGAAATTATTCTGGCCCTTGCACCTCACATCCCAGTATTCCTTTTGGCATTGCTAAGTCAGAGATAGGGAGGACCCTTCATTTTACCAAAC
>SJYW01001355.1:436695-462754 GCA_006410735.1 Raphicerus campestris
ACACACACACACACACACGCACACCCTTTTCTTTCTGGCTAAGAAAGACAAAGCTATTGACTACAAGCCCAGAGTTGCCCCCAAGTTCCGACCACCGGCTCAAATTCTTATGAAGTGGACTTGTAATATCCTTAATGTTGCTGTTGGCAGTCAGTTACAGATTCCATTATTGTCGATCAATGCAGTCGCCATGTGAGGTTGGGGGAGGGATGGAGGAGGAGCAGAAGAAAGGAGGGATGAGAGCTTCCTATTCACAGATTTATCAACCTGCCTTTGCTTGCAGGAAATCTTCGTCAAGGGGGCTGGGATGCTGTTGAAACAGCTAAAGCAGGAAAGGGTTAGGGGCTGCAGTTCTCTCGGCAGACTGAAAGGGAATTTGAAAACCTTTCTTCTCAGAACAAAACAAAATGCTGAATTTGTTCCTTTGCCTTTGTTTTTGTTTGATGATATGATTTACTTAACTGATTAGCTATTGTGCTGTCCGGTTATCTAAGCTGTCTCAGTGTAGGAACCTGTTTCTTTTTCTTTGAGTATCTTTGTTCTTTATTTTCCTTTTGCTCTCTTCTGACATTGAACACAAATCATTGTTCAGTTTTATGCTGGCTTTTCTTTCAGGCTAAAGCTTAACACCAAGAGACTAAAGGACAGACCTTTCTTCCCTTCTCTTCTATCACCCTCTTTTAACCCTCTCTATTTCCTTCTCCCTCCCCCCGTTGTATTAGATTGGTGTCACAGAGACAGAATTCAGAGTGGAGGGAGGATCACAATTTCTCTCTCATTATTACCGCCTAGCCAGCAGTTTAGGTGTTAGACCCCCAAGAATTTAGTCTCTGTATCTTTCTTTTCCCGCTCCATCATTCAGTAATTGTGCTCTGTATGGAAAAGTTTTCTGGCTGGAGAATGAGTCTCCTTTCCCCCGGTGATGTGGCCGAGTGGTTGGATAGTAGCACGGAAGAGGAGAAGAGCCTTCTGTCATTTCTGGGTACGGTAGGGCTCTGCTTGTTCTTTTAACCCTTTGTTGTCTGAACTTCTCTTACTGGGGAGCATGATGCCCCCCCACCCCCAAATTGTCTAAAATCCACTTTCGTATTTTTAAAAGGGGGAAAAGGAATTAACAGAATTTGTTTAAGTTGTTTGCTTTTCAAGTTTTGTTTATGTCTGTAGAAATAGTGCCACCAACATTGGCTACGAGAAATAAGAGACAGTTTGCTTGGCTTTAACAAAGAGTGCCAGCTCCATGCAAGGCTTACCATGTCATCTGGTCAGCTGTTTGTGGTATTTAGAGAACTTCTGCTAGTCAAAATATATTGTTGTTTTACTATACCTTTCAATACAGAAATGATGAGGCTTGCCTTGTGAGCGTGGGAGTAGGCTTTGTGTGCAAGAAAAGCCAACATATGAATTGAGAAGTAGCTTTTATGCAAGGTTTGAAATATTTGTAATGTTCATATATAAGATTTCTGCTGAGAATGTAAAAGAGAACACAAGGACCAATTATTACTGTAACTTTCCATTTATGGGTGCTTTCTAATAAATTTCTAAGTAAAGCAATTATTGGTTATGGTATTATTGATATAATAAATTCCTAGGAAAGTTAGGCTATAAATCCATTGCTCTTAGATATCTTAAATTAATAGGAGAGCTTGATATTTATAAAAATCATTCTTGTGAATGCTTTGCTGGGTTAATAATTACCTTCAAATTTATCTTTTTTTATAAATTTGATTAATTTCATAATATGTTTCCCTAAATACTCATATACCTTTATTATAAAGGGGCACAATTTATGGTATTCTAATTTATTCCTCATGAGTATTCTCTGTGACCTGTGAAAAGTCTTCTGCCATTTCAAAAGATATCTCTATCTTATTTTACTTTCTTTTGTTATATTTAGCATACGTTTCTACTTTATTAATTCAGTTAGGTTTTCAACTTTAAAATTCCACAAATGATTTCTTTTTTTATGCAGTTTAGATGTAAAGAATCATCTTAATCTTTTTTTTTTAATTCTACAGAGACTCGGTACATATATTTAGATATCAATCCTATTCTTAATTTGTTTATCATCGCTTCACTTATCTTGGGCATTTGGGTGACTTTAAGAAATGTGTGTATCTCTTAACTCCTCATTTCTCTGAAGCCTCTCTAAATTTACTTGCTTCACATTCCCTTTCCCCACACCCATATATAAATAGCAGTGAAGAAAAGCAAATATCAATATTCCTGAGTAAAACCAACCACTTAGACCCCTACTGCATTGTGGGCAGGGAAAGTAGTCATCACTAAAGATCTTTCCTTTGCTCTTGCATGATATTTTTATGAATTCTGATTATCAGTCCTCGAGATTAATTTCTTTCTTTTTTTTGGCCATTTCCGTACTGTGCCTAAAAAGGATTTGACCAAATAAAGAGTGATGGTAAATAAGAAGTACTATAGTTTGTGCCCCCTCCCACTCTACTCNAATCTTTTTTTTTTAATTCTACAAAGACTCGGTACATATATTTAGATATCAATCCTATTCTTAATTTGTTTATCATCGCTTCACTTATCTTGGGCATTTGGGTGACTTTAAGAAATGTGTGTATCTCTTAACTCCTCATTTCTCTGAAGCCTCTCTAAATTTACTTGCTTCACATTCCCTTTCCCCACACCTATACATAAATAGCAGTGAAGAAAAGCAAATATCAATATTCCTGAGTAAAACCAACCACTTAGACCCCTACTGCATTGTGGGCAGGGAAAGTAGTCATCACTAAAGATCTTTCCTTTGCTCTTGCATGATATTTTTATGAATTCTGATTATCAGTCCTCGAGATTAATTTCTTTCTTTTTTTTGGCCATTTCCGTACTGTGCCTAAAAAGGATTTGACCAAATAAAGAGTGATGGTAAATAAGAAGTACTATAGTTTGTTCCCCCTCCCACTCTACTCCCATTCTTCTTTAACCACAGATGGTGATAATAAAGACAAAGGATAAAACACAGATAAATCAGAGTCGTGATTCTGCTCAAGGGCTGTAGCAAGAAGTTAGTTACTGAGTGAGTAGATAGCTAGGTATCCCGTACTCTACTGTGACAGGGCTGAGCCCTGGGTGACAGCCAGTCTTAGTTTAGGGACTGAAGCTCAGTCCTGACCACGGGTAGCAAACACCTCCATCTATGGAAAAATAGGCATTTATTAAGGTGGGAGCAAACTCTCTTTGATATAGCTTGGAATAACTTGCAACGAGTCATTTGCTAATGTAGTTACCATTAATGAAAATGTGCTTCTCCCAATGAGGATGCCAAGATAAATCAATCTACTTTATGGTGAATCTAGGATAAGTGGAACTGAAACGGACATTGAATCAGATAACCAACGCAACTGTCTTTCTTTACCTAAGGAATTTTATGGCTGATTTCCCTCTAGGAGAGAAGATGAAAGAAAAGCATTCAGTGCTGGTCAGGCTTCATTCACTACTTCATCTCTGCACAATAGCTACTCAACTGATGTTCAGGCCTTCCTATTAATTTAGTGCACTGCTTGTTTGATGAAACCATGAAAACGTGCCCTCTTCATTAGCCTACTTAAAAATTCCATGGCTCCCTCATCACCTGTCAGATAAAACTCCTTACTTTAGAAATTATTCTGGCCCTTGCACCTCACATCCCAGTATTCCTTTTGGCATTGCTAAGTCAGAGATAGGGAGGACCCTTCATTTTACCAAACTGATTAATTTTCTCTATCTGGAACAACCTTGCCCTTTCTCATCTTTGCGTGTGCTATTTCTTCTATTAATATCATCTGTGTTCCTTCATCCAAACTGAACTTTCCAAACCCTACCCCTGTTTCAAATCTTGCTCATAAACAAGTTACTGTGTTAGGTACTGTGGCTGGATACAAAGAAGTAGAAGATAGAACTGCTGAGAAGCATAGAGTTTAGTTGGGGAGAAAACACGAACTATGTACAGTTAAGTGAGAAAGAATTAATAATTCAAGACAACAGTGGAGAATATAAAATAAGGCAGTACCTGATTGTAAGATGATTTATCCAAGAAAAAATTGCTTGAACCTTTAAAGAATAGAGACATCATTTTTGACTAGTGATACTGAAGATCAACTTATAGAGATAGGTTTTAATCTGAATCAAAGATAGAATCTATTTTTATGGAAATGGTGGAGTTTGCTGTATGAAGGGGGTGTCATGAGGGATATTAAATTATATTCATGTCTAAAGAGTAAACTGATTTGAAAGGAATGGAAAGTTCATTTGAAGAAGTGTTGAGAAATAATACTTGAAGGATATTTGGTGGCTCACTGTTTAGGATCTTTCATAACAGGCTAATTAGTGACAATGTTAATCCTGAAAGCAATTGAGAAGAATTAAGATTCTTGAACAAGAAAAAGATTTGGTCAAGATTGTTTTTTTAGGAAGACATATCTGAAAGTGTCACATTGGGGGAATAACCTTGAAGCAGTTAAACCTCTTTGAAAGCTATGACAGTAGTCCAGATATGAAATAAGTGCTTCTATTTTAACATTTAACTCTCCATATTATAGTTGTTTCCTTATTTATTATTAATCTAGACTATGAATGCCTTCACATCAGGGCCTCAATTCTGTGTCTTTTCAGTACCCAGATGCACTTCAGGTACCCATGAATATTTGCACAGCTCAGATGAATAATTGAGATGAAAAAACAGAGAGATTACAAAGGATCGATCAGAATTTATGACTGATCTAAGGAATGGAAAACAAAATGAATCAAAGACTGTTTTTGAAGTTGGAAAGATGGTGGTACTACTTCTAAGAACAGAGAAGTTGGAAAAGGGAGTCAGTTTAAAGGGGAGAGAGTGATTTCTATTTAGATATATTGAGCTTGAGGGGACTGGTATACATCTGGATAGAAATATAGTTCTGATGATTAGAAATGAAGTCACAAGTAGAGAGTGGTGTTTGGGAGCCACCCTAGAGAAGAAAGATTGTTGAAGCATTTGTAAGTGATGTACTGTTGAGAGACTGTCGAGAAAAAGTAGAGAGCAGGAACTGAATCTTGAAGAACGCCAAAGATGGGGGTAGGGTGGGTAGAAAAAGAGGAGATACAGAACAGTCCTAATGGTAGGGGGAAAGCCAGCCAGGATGGTGTGTGATTGCAAGTGGCTCAGTGGTAAAGAATACATGGGTTCAATCCCTGGGTCGGGAAGATCCCCTGGAGAAGGAAATAGCAACCCCCACTCCAGTTTCTTACCTAAGAAATGCCATGGACAGAGGAGCCTGGCAGGCTACAGTCCATGGGGTCACAAAAGAGTCAGACACGACTTCAGAGACTAAACAACAACAAAAAAAAACAAAAACAAGATAGAAAAGGTCAACAGTGTGGTCAGTAGTGTCATTGGTTACAAAAGCCCAAGAAAAGTCAGAAAATCCACTGGATTGGACAGTTAGGAGACTTTATTATAACCTGTGAAGTTATCAGTGCTATCATTCTAATGAATGAAAATTCATTAGAACTGAGGGAGAAGAAGTCGGATTTTATAATACTGAGAAAGACAGAAGATGGTGAGATAGTGAGTTCAGGTCAGTTGCTCAGTCATGTGTCCGACTCTGCAACCCCATGGACTGCAGCATGCCAGGCCTCCCTGTCCATCACCAACTCCCGGAGCTTGCTCAAACTCATGTTCATGGAGTTGGTGTTGCAATCGAACCATCGCATCCTCTGTTTTTCTCTTCTCCTCCTGCCTTCAGTCTTTCCCAGCATCAGGGTCTTTTCCAATGAGTCAGTTCTTCGCATCAGGTGGCCAAAGTATTGGAGTTTCAGCTTCAGCATCAGTCCTTCCAGTGAATATTCAGGACTGATTTCCTTTAGGATGGACTGGTTGGATCTCCTTGCAGTCCAAGGGACTCGACAGTGAGAGCCACAGGTTAAGTCTCTTGTCTGGAGAAACCTGTGACTGACACAAAGATAAAGGTACCTGTCTTTTAAAATTAGGGAGACTTGTGCATCTTCTTAGAGGAGAGAGCAAGATACTGAACTTACAAGTAAGTATCTCTTTAAACAAACATTTAAAACTAAACAGCTGATCTCTCTACTCTGGAGGGAAAGAAAATTCCCAGGAAGAGAACAAAAGATAACAATTGAAAATCCAGGTAGTGAGTTGCCCGGGGGCATTTGCCTGACTCAGAATTCCTGAAAGTTAAGTTTTAATGGTCACAAGATAGGTGACCATAGGAGATAGGTTTAGGGACTGAAGTAAGGAATTAGAACTGAATGCCCCACCCCATTGTCCCTCATAGGACGAGTTCCTTGAAGAGTGAACATGGAAATTTAAAAATCTGCTCACAGACAAAATTGACAGATCTTATTTATCTTAGTCTGGACTGTTGAGAGAGGAGGACAAAAATCCCCTGGGCATTCATAACCACTGTCGTGATAAGGTAAACTAAAATAGTGGACAATAGTAGTTATGTCAGAGATAGGAAGGGGTGACTGAAATTGAAGTGTTTTAAGATCTTTGAATTATTCAAGAGAAGGTGAGAAATCAGGACTAGCTCTAGGCTTTAGGTACACATGTTAAAATGTTAACGACAACTATTAAAAGAGTAAAAATAGAGTATATAGCTTCAAAAGCTGTAGAGGGGAAAATGAACTTTAAAAACTTGGTCATTCTGAGAAATAGAAAAAAAGCATAGAAATACAGTAACTAGAAAAAATAAGCTGGTAAAAATAAAATCCAACTATATCAGAAAACACAATATATGAAAATGTTAAGAGTAAGGTATGTTAGACTTAATTTTTGTTTTTCGTGCTGTGAATAAGAGAGATATTAGTGAGACTTCCCTGGTGGACCAGTAGTTAAGACTCAGCTTCTGCTACAAGCAGCACCAGTTTGATCACACACGCTGCCTGGTGCAGTCAAAAAAAAAAAAAAAAGAGAGAGAGAGAGAGACTAAGAACCTAGGAAGGGTAAAGCAAAAGTTTTTGGTGGTGGTGGTAAAAGGTATAAAATAGAAGGTTAGGATTAACATATACACACTACTGTGTATGAAATACATAACCAACAAGGAACCATGTAATAACTTTTAAGGGTAAGTAAATCTAAAAAAGAGGATATATATGTATAACTGAATCACTGTGCTGTACACCCTAAATTTACATGATATTATAAATCAATTATGGGCTTCCCTGGTCAGCTGGTAAAGAATATGCCTGCAATGCAGGAGACCCTGGTTTGATTTCTGGGTCAGGAAGGTACCCTGGAGAAGGAATAGGCTACCCACTCCAGTATTCTTGGGCTTCCCTGGTGGCTCAGACAGTAAAGAATCTGCCTGTAATGTGGGAGACCTGAGTTCAGGTTGGGAAGATCCCCTGGAGGAGGGCATGGCAACCCAGTCCAGTATTCTTGCCTGGAGCATCCCCAAGGACAGGCTGGCAGGCTACAGTCCATGAGGTCGCAGAGTCGGACATAACTGAGCAACTAAGTGCACGCACACACATAAATCAACTATACTTCAAAAAAATAAATTAAAAAAAAATTTCTCAAAAAACAACAAAACAAACCCTCCGTAAAAGTAAAAGTTTTGGGAGACGATATACCAGACAAATACTGATTAAAAGAAAGCTACCATACCCATGAAAATGAAATCAAATGGATCTTTATGTCAAAAAATGTTGCTGGAAATAAAGGAGATCCCTATAGTAGTAACAAAATATAAAACCACTAGAAAGTTATAACAGTTTCATATGCACTTAAAAACAAAGCCTTAAAATTTATAAGGCAAAAATTGACAGAAGTATACGGAGAAATTGATAAATCTGTGACCTGACCCTATCCACAAAAGTTATTAATGGTATTAAGGGTATTCAGTTGTCTCTCAGTTGTTTCCGACTCTGCCACCCCATGGACTGCTGCACGCCAGCTTCCCTGTCCATTACCAACTCCTGAAGCTTGCCCAAACTCATGTCCATCAAGTTGGTGATGCCATCCTCATCCTCGTCCTCAGTTGTCCCCTTCTCCTCCTGCCTTTAGTCTTTCCCATGGGCAGAGTGTTGAGGGTATAGAAAATATTAAAAAAAAAAAAAAACACAGTAAGCTTTAGTTAATGGACACACTAGAATTCTGAAGTCCAACAATTACATAGTCTTCTGAAGTACATGTGGAATCTTTATGAAAACCAACAATAGATTGAGACATAAATGCTGCTGCTAAGTCACTTCAGTCGTGTCCAACTCTGTGCAGCCCCATAGACGGCAGCCCACCAGGCTCCCCCGTCCCTGGGAGTCTCCAGGCAAGAACACTGGAGTGGGTTGCCATTTCCTTCTCCAGTGCATCAAAGTGAAAAGTGAAAGTGAAGTCACTCAGTCGTGTCTGACTCTTAGCGACCCCATGGACTGCAGCTCACCAGGCTCCTCCGTCCATGGGATTTTCCAGGCAAGAGTACTGGAGTGGGTTGCCATTTCCTTCTCCATTTGTTGAGACATAAATAAATCTCAACAAATCAAATTCTTTATATCATACAAACATATTCTCTTGATCACAGATGAACTAAGTCAAAAATTAGTACCAAAAAAATTTACTCTTAAAACTTTTCTTTTTGAGAACTTTTAAGGTTGAAAGTTTTTAAGTTAAAAATTCAAAAAAAATGGAAATAAAACTGAACATCCTAAAAATAGTACATATCAAAACTTATAAAATATTGCTAAAATAGTTATTAAGTGAAACTTATAGCCCTAATCTTTTATATTGAAAAGAATAAAATTAAGTGGACCAGTTGAGTGTTCAATAAATTCAGCAAGGTAGAAAAAGAAAGAATAGACCCAGAGAAAGTTAAGGGAAAGAAATAATGAAGATGACAGCAGATGATAATAGAACAGAAGGCAGAAATAAGCAGAATCAATAAAGCTAAAGTTTGTTTCTTAAGGAAGTCCAATGAAAATAAAACTGTCAAGATTTGACCAAGATGAAAGAGAAAGTACAAGTTAAACAATCTTAAAAATGGGAAAAAGAACATAATTACAAAAATTAGAGACCTAACAAATAGACTATCATGAACAACTTTATGCTAATGCATTTGAAAAGAATGAGAGAAAATGGACATTTTAAAGAAAGATATAATTTATTAAATTAAAATTGACTACAGTAGGAATAAAAAAATGTAAGTAGTTCTGCAACTTACAATCATTAAAGAAATTGATTCAGTAGTTTAAAATGAACCACTGATTGTGGTTTGATTTCTCATATAGCTTGACTTGTGAAAAAGGATAAACACTGGATCACACTTGTCTTAGCATTTACAGTCAGTGATAGTTCAGTTTTTTATTGCGAGTGAAAAAATGGACATTCTAGTATCTAAGTTAAAAAAAAATGCTAAGAACCATGCTAAAACCTAAGCATGGGAATTGAATTCATATTGAGCCCATAAGTGGTCATGGTTACCTTAGAGTTTTAAGTATTACATCCTTTGTTGATGGGATATCCTTAGAAAAGGAGAGTGGGGGGAGTTCTTTTACAATTTTTCTTTTATGGATATATAAATCAAGCTGAGCAGATACCCCAGGAAAGTGAAAATTAATAGAAAGTATCAAGACTTAAACTGATTAATGTTTAAGTGTGCTTCTACAACCTGAAAATTTGTGAATTTTTAAATAGAATGATGCATAGAAGGAAAAACTTAATCTCCCATAAAGTTTCTTTACTAAAATCTCAATTATAGTGTAAGATTCAAGCTAATAGACATAAAATGAGAGTAATTCTTAAACTTGACTAGTGATATGCTTTAATGCCATATATGAATTAGAAATAGAAAATTTGTTAACATTTTTATTATGAGTTAAGTTGAACCATCTGAAATTGCTATTTTATCATTTTAACATACAAAAAAAATTGGCAGTTCTGTGGGATCACATGTGTTTATTAAAGGAGAGAAAAGGCAACCAGACTGTGCTGGACTATTTTTTAGTTGTTTAGTTAAAATTTATTTGTTACCATATATCTCTGTTTCAGTGTTCCATGCAAGACAAGAATGGATGCAAACAGTTTATGGAAACACTGTGGGAGAAATACTTAAAATTGAAAGAGTTCTATTTATTAAAATTTATTTCCTTTGAAAATTTAGACATGATCACCATTGTTCAAACACCTAAATTGAGGTAGTTTGATACCTAAAACTAGAGAACATATAATCAAGTAATGGGAACTTATATAAATATATTACTTGGAAATCAAAGAAATGTGAATAATTAGGCCTGGCTTTATGGAAGCAGATGAACTGAAATTGGTATTGAAAGTTACCTTAGATTTGGCAGAAAAGTGAACACCATTAACAAAGACAGACATAGAGGAATTAATATGGCCCGTTTAAGATCAGAGGTCATCTGACCAAGGCAATTTGTTGCAAAGTGTTGGCAGGAAAAGAGTGACTGTGTAAGGTAGGAGCTAGGTGATACTTTTTTTCAGTGTGTGATTGTCTATCTGTAAGATTTCTGGGAAGGTAATTATATCAAGAAAGTAATGTTTTAGAGAGCTTAATCTGCTAATGGTGATCAGGATAGCTTTAAGCAGAGAGACAGGAGTCAATGAGATTAGTTAGGAGGGTCTGGCCATTATCTACATGAGAAAATAAAAAGTCCTGCACTAGAGTGATATATGGTAGTAGAAATACAGAGAACAAAATGAAGCCACAATTTGAAGAGAGACTTGGCAGTGTTTGGTGGCTGAAGTATACCAATCAACGTTATAGATCAGAGGCTTCTCCCTTTCCTGTTACTTTCACTGTAGAGATTTTGGGGTTTTGTATAGCACCTCATGCATATTTGGTCCTCAGTAAATGATTAATTTCTCATCTTTATGTTCAGTTCAGTTCAGTTGCTCAGTCATGTCCGAGCCTTTGCGACCCCATGAACTGCAGCACGCCAGGCCTCCCTGTCCATCACCAGCTCCTGGAGATCACTCCTGGAGATGGACTCATGTCCATCGAGTCAGTGATGCCATCCTGCCGTCTCATGTTAGAGGCTGATATATTTTTATGTTTTCAGTACTTTCAGTGCTTTCTGTTAATGTCTGTTGGGGAATAAAACCCAAATTAGTCTTAAAGGACCCTGACATAATCGAGGATTATTTACAAAAGATTTTTAGAGATGAACACTGAAATCATGATGTGAATAAATCAGATTTACCCAGAATTATATTTGAAACATACTAATAAAGAGAACACATTGTTAAGTCAGTTATAGGAAAAGTTTAGGTAAAGTCTGAGAATATTTCCATAAGTTAGAAGGCATATTGTCTTCCAGAATGGAAGACAAAGTATTATTCACCAAAGCAGAGCTGTGAAATTAAGGAAATGGCTCAGAGGGTAAAGCATCTGTCTGCAATGCAGGAGACCCGGGTTTGATTCCTGGGTTGGGAAGATGCCCTGGAGAAGGAAATGACAACCCACTCCAGTACCCTTGCCTGGAAAATCCCATGGACAGACTGTAGCCTGGTGGGCTACAATCCATGGGGTAGCAAAAAGTTGAACATGACTGAGCGATTTCACTTTCATTTCACTATAAATAATTAGATTGAAATGTTCAAAGCAGTTGTTTTATGCTGAACAGTACTTTCTAGTTATTTGGAGACAATGGCACTCCACTCCAGTACTCTTGCCTGGAAAACCCCATGGATGGAGGAGCCTGGTAGGCTACAGTCCATGGGGTCGCTAAGAGTCGGAAACCACTGAGCGACTTTACTTTCACTTTTCACTTGCATGCACTGGAGAAGGAAATGGCAATCCACTCCAGAATTCTTGCCTGGAGAATCCCAGGGACGGGGGAGCCTGGTGGGCTGCAGTCCATGGGGTCGCACAGAGTCGGACACGACTGAAGCGTCTTAGCAGCAGCAGCAGCAGCAGCAGCAGTTCTTTCTAAACCTAAAGTCTTAAGCTTTTAGTCAATGTTTGTCTGTAGAATTCACCTAAGTAGTTACCTTTCCACTTACGTGTACTAAAAATTAAGCGGACAGATAGATGGCTTTTCTTTTCTTTTTTGAAGATTGTTCTTTTAGAGGAGTTTTAGGTTCACAGCAAAATTAAGAGAAAGCTACAGATTTTTTTCCTGTGTCCCCTTGTCCCCACAAATGCATAGTCCCCCCCTTATCAATATCCCCTACCAGAGTGGTACATTTGTTACAGCTGCTGAACCTACACTAATATCATAATCACCCAAAGTACATGGTTTACATTAGGATTCTTTCTAAATGTTGTATATTTTGTGGGTTTGGACAGATAATGACATGTACCCTCCCTTACAGTACCATACATAATATTTTCTACCCTAAAAACTCTATTCTCTGCTTATTTATCCATCCCCTTAAGGGCAGTTTATTTTTTGGAGGGCTTTTTTATACTTTTTAATTCAAAGAATCAGTAGTAGAAATTCTTTATAGCTTAATTCCTATTTTGTTCAGGTTTTTTTTTACCATTTCATTAAGCAAGTTAACTTTTCTCCTTCTTTACCCCATTGCCTCACCCCTCTTTGTTTCTTGATTAGAATGTTCTTATTAGCATTCCAGGATTGAGTTTCCTTTGATGGGGTTTCATTTTCAGTAAATTGTCCACCAAAGAGTATGATTTAGTTCTCTTTAATATATGAAGAACCATGTGCATTTATTAGAGTTCTTTGAGTTATTTTTAAGAGGAAATGAGAAAAACTGGAGTTTCCATGATTGTTTATCTTACTTTTTTTTATTCATTACAGTCCATGATACAAAACAGAAGGATGGATAGCGTGCATGATAATTAAAAGTATAGCCTCTGGATCCAGACTGCCTGGGTTCTAATCCTGATTTCGGCCTTTACCAGCCCTGCAAACTGAGTGGAGTAATAGATCATCTCCTTCCTTTCCCATCTGTGAAATGGGGGCATAATTCCAATTCCAGAGATTTGTGAGGACTAAAGAGAAAATTAATATAAAATACTTAGCATGTAATAAGGAATAAAAATGATAGTTTGTTGTTGCAGTTATCCTTGTTATACTTTTATTACTACTACTAAGATCCCTAGTTGTTTTCACTAAGAACCAGAGATATGCTTTGTATTTGAAACTCAAGATAACCATATGTGCTGTGCTTAGTCGCTCGGTTGTGTTCGACTCTGCAGCCCCATGGACTGTAGCCCTCCAGGCTCCTCTCTGTCCATGGGGATTCTCCAGGCAAGAATACTGGAGCGGGTTGCCATGCCCTCCTCCAGTGGCTCTTGTCGATCTAGGGATCGAACCCAGGTCTCCTCCATTTCAGGTGGTCTCTTTACCATCTGAGCCACCAGGGAAGCCCAAGATAATCATATGAAAGTGAAAGGGAAGTTGCTCAGTAGGGTCCGACTCTTTGCAACCCCATGGACTGTAGCCCACCAGGCTCCTCCATCCATGGAATTTTCTAGGCAAGAGTACTGGAGTGGGCTGCCATTTCCTTCTCCAGGGTATCTTCCCAACACAGGGACTGAACCTGGGTCTCCCGCATTGTGGGCAGACGCTTTACTGTCTGAGCCACCAGGGAATCCCAGATAACCATATAAATATCCCTAAACTGTTTTCTTATTCTTTTTGGTTGACAGTAAAAATTGTTCTCTATCATCTCATTCATTATCATCACGTGAAACCCTAAGTTAAAGAAACAATACACTTGTGGGTGTTCAGATTGCGTGACCAGAGGGATATCTGTTCTCCTACTATATTAACAAGAATTTTTAGAAGTAATAATAATAGAGGACAAATTTGTTGAGGTGAAGAAAAGGTGGGAGAGACTGGATGGCTTTACTTTAATTCACTACATTTCTGTACTTAGCACCAATTCGTACGTATTGAAATGTGTCTAGGGCATGCAAACTTGAAAGGACTGCTTGTTTGAGTGAAGTACTGCAGTGTAAATGATACAAATTGAATGAATTAAAGTGGCTCTGGGGATTTGTATTTCAGAGCAGCTGGATGGTAGTGACTGTCAGTGCTTTGGCTTTACAGCAGTAGAAATGGGATAGGGCAGAAAATGTCCTACTGAAAATCAAGTGGTGGAGTCTATAAAGCACCCAGGTGCTATGGTGTTAGCAGCTATATAAATGCAGAGTGTAATTTTCTCCTCTTTGCTCTTGTCACTTTTCCTTTATAAAATTGTTCTCTACCTGCATCTTTAAGCTCCCATTACCTTTAAGGAATCCTCCAGCAAAAAGTATGAAATGTCGTGAAGCCTTTTTTTCTTTCACATTTGCCGTTTGTTATTAAAGACCCTCTTACTAAAGAGGTACAAGCCCATTTCCCAATGTTATTCCTTCCTTCCTTTTCTGTTCCTTAAGTGTCTTCTGTGCCTCCTATGGAAGAAGAAGTCTCCTAATTTAGAATTCACAGCATGGAGAAATGAGTTGTTTGCTTAACTCATTCATTAATAATTTGAGCCATGGACTTATCACATCCTATTTATTGTTGTCATCATTTATGATGATAGTGATGTGGATTCATTCACAGTAACATATACATTGAAATTCCAATGACTTAAATGGGTGAACAAACACATTTTATTTTGAATTTAAGTTTTTGAAATGAATTAATTCCTTTTTGACAATGATATTAGAATACTTTCTTACTAAATATAATGTCAACAATATTAATGGAACATGTGAGTAATTAAAATTGACAGAGCATTCACATTCATTCATGTTTTATAATTCTGTACACAAAATTACTAGAATCTGGCTTGGGTTGCTGTTAATGTGAAGTATTTAGTAAAGTATTTATATATGCCAGCTGACTGCATCTGTGAATATGTAATTTTTTCTAGTCTGTCATAACTAGAGAATTTTGCTGTGAGAAGGATATTTTGGTTCCTTACATCATTATCCACCAAGTTAAAACTTTATAAATATCTTTATTCATTCTGTTATCATTTGTTTTGAATTTTCTGAAATTGTTTTCACATTGGTAAGGTTATTGTCTTTTTTTAACTTTTGCCTCCACCTTCATCTAAGAGAACAATAAATTGGCTACTACCCCAGTAAGAAATTGGCACTGCCCAAGAACTAAGAGTGGTACTAGGCCCAGTGGTTAGCACATTACAAACATTTAATATTAGCTCAAATTACCATAAGAATTTTTCTGCCTTAGACAAATTATTAATAAAAGAGGTGCTTATAATTTTAAAGTACATCTTTTCCTCCTAAAAAAGTATTTTTGAATCATCTCCACTCAAAAAAAAAAAAAAGGTAGCTCATTCTAAGTGGTAGACATTATCAGAATTTGTGACATTTTTAACTGGGTAGTTATTGTTAAGTATATGGATATATGACATGATGGTGTTTGAAATTTAGTTAAATGTGACTGAACAAAAAGTAAATATAGTTGATACTTATATTTGATCACAGTGACATTACATAACAGATACTTGTTCTCATTTAAGTTATTTGCACAGGCCTTTGGACCCTAATCCTCAGTTCATACAAGCATTGCCCTTATTCTCTTTCTGAATGTAATAATATTGTAGGATCATTTCAAACACATTCACTATTCAAAATCCTTTAAAAAAAATTAAGAAAGTGCCAGGAAGTGTATCTCCATAGTATTTCTTTATTTAAAAATTGTCTTTACTGTGGTAAAAGTCAGATAGCATAAAGCATACTATTTTAACCATCTTTTAACTGTCTGGCTCAGTGTACTCCATAGTATTTTTGTCTGACTTGTAAATCTGGATGAGGTGCATTTCACCAGGTGGTTTTTCTTTCAGAGGGAAAAGCTAAGTCCTTATGTGTAGGCCTACAAAGCCCGCATGATCTGAGCATGCCTGCCCTAATTGCTCTTAGTCTTTCTGCTGTTATTTATCCCTACTTCCTGACTGCAGCCCCACTGGCCTCCCACCTGCACTTTACTTTAGGAGCTTTATATTGGCCTCCCTGTCTTCAGTGGCCCTCCCTGATAAATCTACAAGGCTAACCTCCTCAGTTCCTTAAGTATTGGCTTTCATTCACCTTCTCAGTGCCTCTCCGTTCAGTTCAGTTGCTCAGTTGTGTCCAACTCTTTGCAACCCCATGGACTGCAGCACACTAGGCTTCCCTGTCCATCAACAACTCCCGGAGCTTACTCAAACTCATGCCTATCGAGCCCATGATGCCATCCAACCATCTCATCCTCTGTCGTACCTTCTCCTCCTCCTTCAGTCTTTCTCAGCATTAGGGTCTTTTCTAAAGAGTTGATTATTTGCATCAGGTGGCCAAAGCATTGGAGCTTCAGCTTCAGGATCAGTCTTTCCAATGAGTATTCAGGACTCATTGCCTTTAGGTTGACTGGTTTGATCCCTGCAGTCCAAGGGATTCTCAAGAGTCTTCTCCAACACCACGGTTCAAAAGCATCAATTCTCAGTGCCTCTACCTATTCACTATAGTTACTGTAGTGAAATCACTGTACTTCTTCATCTCCCTTTCTCTGTCCTCCTTTTTCCCTCCCTGAAACACCATCTGCTACATTGGCTTCATTATAAATGAACTGAAGGCTATGAACGCACTGTTAGGTCTGAAAGACAGGGTTGAGTTCTGTTTGTTGAATAGGCACATCTTCCACCAAAAGTGCCTTTGTCCTTATCATTATCCAGTTGTCAATTATTTTACCATGCTTTTCAAAAGAAAGCACGTTGACATAGAAGAAAATGTGTATTTTGAGGAAATGACATTGTAACGATATATTTTGGGTTTAGAGAGCCCCATTCTTTCAAAAAGCTAAGTTTGTGTCAAAGCAGATAAACTCGTTCATCTTGTCTTCATCTCTGGTTGGTCTGAATAACCCAGCTTATTAATGCAGACCAGAGCAGGAAAGGTTGAAATGACTTTACATATAATTACACAGATAGTAAAGGTGGTAAGAAGAGCACCCATTCTCTTTGTTCAGTACATCATCCTACATGGAGCTGTAGTGGAGGCTACCTCTCGTTATTATAAGTTATCACCTCATCTCAGTTCACACCCAATGGCAAAAGAAATGAAGAGATATATTTAAAACTTAAGTGGCTTTTTATAACTTTTTTTTTTACCTTTTAATCTAAAGATGAAGAATATTATTTTTAGAGGGTGAGAACATGAACAAATTAGTTTTAGTCCTTTATCCACCAAAATAATATCATATGCCTCTTGTCTTAAGAGAGAGAGCATATTTTAAACATGACTGTAGTTAAATATTGTGGCTGTAAAGTGACTATTCATTTTTTACAGCAGGTAAAAAATAATGCAGTCGTATGTATCATGAGGCAGATAGGGTAGAGAGCTGTTATATTTTGGCCTATTGGAACTGGTATAGATTTTCCATCCAAATCAGCAGAAATGTAGCACTAAGAGCATAGTAGCAGCTTTCCTTTCTGCTTAGAGCTTTAAAGTCGAAGGTAGCCAGATCAGTTTAGTATGCTGACCAGCCTGTGACTAATCCAGCAAGTTATTAATTCTGTTTTTCGTGAGGCTACTCCCCTATTCCAAAGGGGTATACATTCTTTTCTCAGCTTTGAAACAGTTACGAATCTTCTGGGCACTAAACAACCTTAATACTCAAAGGCCTTTTCTGCATCAGCAGATAAGTTGCATTGTTGTGGGGGCTGGGAAATTCAAGAAGTGTAGACTTCCTCCTCTTATCACCAGTTGATTTAGCTTATTTTGTTTCCTTACTTTTCCCCTTTAAAGGCAATTGTTCAAACGTTTAAAAGTAATTTAATTTCTTCTTTTTGAACCCAGTGACATTCTTTAATCTACATCAGAGTTGGGTTTTTGTGTTTTTTTTTTTAATACAGAAAGAGAATGTAAAGAAAAGTACAACAAAGAACATATTGTTAGGGTTTGAAATGTGGTTGCTCATTTTAGCCAAAATAATTCCAGATAGATAAAAGCATTGAAATATATTTACGTAATGAGTTCATATGTCTGAAAACTAAAATTAGATGTTTGGAAGACAGTAAGGAAATTCTTTTTTTTCCTTAGCCAGAACATTGCAAGTCAAGGGAAACTGTTCACTAGATCATTTTATCATTGCTAATGGGACTTTTTTCCTCCCAATTTGGTTTCTCCATCAGTTATCCTGAGACTGAAATATATTATATTGTAATAGTCAATCTCGTGTATCTTTCTAATGATCAGTAATGGTCAGAGGGAAGATGAGATTTTCTTCTCCCTTCACCAGCCCGTCTCCACCTGCCTGCCCTTCAGATTGAATTGCCTAACTTAGATAATCATCCTTTAAAGTCATGTTCCTGAAGTCTGAAGGTCTTGTTCAATGTGCTTTGACAGACTGATTTGTTTAAATTCAGCGCTTTGTGCCATTCCCATTAATTGTACTATCATTTTTTAGAAATGTGCTAGGATTCACGTGTACCTAATTCTGAAGATGGCTTTGTACATTAAGGTTCATTTAACTGATGGTTAGGGGGAAGTTGAGAGACTTAAAGTTATTTTAAAACACAGTAATAGCATGGAACTTTCTTGTAGTGCAGGCATATAAGACACTGTGTTGTCAGCCTCTCGGTCATTAGGCTTGTTGTGATTTGGCTTATATCTTACTGGTCAGGATGTCACTGTGAAGAAACGTTTAGTCATGGAAAGAAAATCAGTGTCTAGCATCAAAGATAGTAATAGAGTAAGCACTCCCAATTGGATTTTCATAGGCGGGATTGATTTGTGTGCTTTACTGGGTCTGTGTAAAATGGTGTCCTTTTGGCACTAGCTGAATATAAATTTCAGGAAATGTTTTTTCTTCTGTAGATCAGTGTAATACAGTGAAAGTTGCTGTAACTGAGGGGAGGCAGTGGTTGGGCGTCCGCTAATAGCCTGAAAGGAACTAATGAGGATGTGCAGCCCGGAACGGTTGATTGAATAGCTGCAGTCCCGTGTGTCGCTCTCTCGCTTGCTCTCTCTGCAAGCTGTAGAGAGGGAGGGGGAAGAGCAAGACACAGGGAGGGAGCGAGAGAAAAAACGCTTTCTCTTAAGTGGAAGTAGCACGGATCCCAGGGGCCAGGAGGCCAGAAATGGAAGTTTAAACTGCATCTATCTTTTAAAGGGAGAACAGCAGGAATCAAAATGTCAGTCTCCGGAGTCACGATTTACTCCTTATTTTTTAAGATCTGGAAGATAACACAGAATACTTTTTTTAGGATGTGGTTTTTTTTTTTTTCCTTGTCCATGTTGAGATTATCTAATGTTGTCTGAGAAGCTGGATTCCTATATGTCTGTCAGTTGAAGTGGAGATGGGAAGCAGTTGTGATAAAGGTATAATATGTATATATCTATCATCTGTGTGTGCGTGTGTATGTGCATATATATATGCATATATATGTATCGCTCTATAAAAAATTTTAAATGTAACCTTAATATAGCATATAGTAATTAAATTGGAGAATACCACATCATCTTCAAAATCTGAAACGCATTAGGTCAGTTTGCACAGATTTAGGATCCCAGAGTAAGATCTTAGTGAGGTCATACTACCAGAATGAGGAGAAGCTGAGCTATTTTTATATCTGCATAAGCATATATGTTATTTTATCCTAGCAGCAGCTTTTCGTCTTCTCATGGACTTTTGGTTGCAGGCTGGTGAATCATCTTATCTGCACAGAACTGAACTTTGACCTTTGTGCAGACACCATCAAATCATGTTCAACACTAGGCTAAATTTGTTCATATGAATATAAAAAATAGATCATTGGATTCTGTTAACACTTATATGACTGACATAAAGCAGGAGATTCCTATACTGTGAGATGCAAATACTAAGTGAACTTAGAGATATTAAACATAGCTCAGAGGAAATTACTTTTTATATGTGCATAGATAAAGATCCAAACTAAAGCATATTCTTTAGCATATTCCGCTAAAGCATATTCTTAACAGTGACCAAGTTTCTTTAATGTCTTGATAATATCTCTTTATAGATAAAGAGACAAATTATATCTTAGATGTAGAATATAATGTATCTTTAAAGCAAACTGATTTTTTGTGAGAATAAAAAATCAGTAATTTTACAGGTTAGTGAAAGATCCTAAATTTGGATTTTTATCAATGTTTCTTTTTTCTCATCCAGAGGTGCCAGCAGAACGGTCCCCACGCAGACGGAGTATCTCAGGGACCACTACATCTGAGAAACCCAACTCTATGGACACTGCGAATACCTCACCCTTCAAAGTACCAGTAAGTGCTGCTCTTCTTTAAAAGAGTACTTTTATTCTTTTTAGAGTTAGAGACAGTTGCTAAGAAATCAAAACATTTTGCTCCTCAAGAATCTTTATGAAGTTACTAGTTAAAACCTATCATAATTCTATAAAAGTATGGGTAGGATTTTTTTTTTTACTTTAAAGAATGGCGCATGCATTTTATTTTAACTGATGGGACCTAAGCAGAGAATGATAAGACTCATAAAGTTGCAGAGCAATTTATCAGAGAATTAGACAGCTGTGAGTTCTAATCCTGAAACTAGGCCTGTGCTTTGCTTAAGCCATCTTTTAGACACCCGAGTAAGTACTTAAATACCCTGGAAGAAGTATTCCTGTTAAAAATATTCTTTAAACTGAGGAGACAGTACTGAGAGTCAGTACTGAATGCTAAAGAAGGCTGAGACGGAAAGTCTGTAAGTGAACAGGTCAGCTGACCACCAGTTGCAGCCCTAGTTTCAACCTCTTTGATATAACTTGGAGTAACCAGATTTTAATTCATCCATTTTCTTTGTTTATTGAATAAGAAATATGCTTACTTTCTAATCATATCATTTAAATTAATTGTTTTTAAACTGGATAAGAATTACATCTGTGTAGTTGGTCATTATTATGGGTATAACAGAAATCAGTAAAAAGTAGAAATAGCCTTTTCTGTTGGGGAAAAAAAGGATTAAAAAGAAAATTCAGCCAAGTTAATATATTGTGTTTTTTATTCCAATACAATTTTTTAAAGTTAGGATGACCTTTTAGGTAGAACTGGTATTTTGAGATGTATTAGCTGGCATTTACCTGTAAATTAACCAAAGTGAATGTTTTATTTTTCATTAATCCTAGAAGTGAGATTTCTCCTTGTTATATCTCAGTGCCTGGTAGAGTCTGTGGATATCTATTACTGTGACACCTTTCAAATGTTTACACATCTTCTCATTTTTAAAGATCACAAGCAAGTGTTGGATTAATAGTCAATCAGATTATGAGAAGAATTATAAAATACTGGATGTTATACCTTTTATTAAATTTCTTTATTCTAGCAGACATAATTATGTATTTAAAATTGTTTTCATGAATCAAAAAAGTGTCTTTTCTCTCCCTTCCCGTTGTTGTTTTCCTGATGAAACCAATCAAATATAGTGAAACTATCTATATGCAGAATTTGGTGAAAAAGTTTGAGTTAGAAGAAATTTTCATACCATTGAGCTAGAACAGAATAGTGAATACTTAATTTTTTTTGTTTTAATAACATCAGTAACTGAAGAAGACTTTGCCTCTGCAGTGGGTAACACTGAAGTACTTCCTGGATTGAATCTGAAGTCATAGCTGGGTTTTTAAAATTTGAATTAATTAGCAATAGCAGTTTTAATTTATATTTAAACAAATTAACAGCTAATTTAAGATTGACCTTAATAATAAGACTAATTATTTTTGTGTAAAAGTAATAAACCAATGATGCATATACATGAAGATTAGCACCACATACAGACCACTTACCTGGAGAAGGGAATGGCAGCCCACTCCAGTATTCTCGCCTAGGAAATCCCATGGTCAGAGGCACATGGGGGCTACAGTCCATGAGGTCACAAAGCGTCGGACACGACTGAACAGCTAACACACACAGACCACTCACTCAGGGCTGGACTTCGGGAGAGTCCTGAGCACTGGACAGCCAAGGAATTCCCTCCTTTGTTACTCTTTTTACAATCTCGGCCACCTCATGGATTTAGAAACTCTGAGGCAAAGAATAGGACTCTGAATAGCAAATTGCAGTCACAAAACCCATGCACTTAAGCAAAATTTAGCAATTCATAAGTCTTCACCTAGTCAGTTATTTAGAAAAATAACTATCAGAACACCAGATTGCAACTTTTTTTTAATGGCACAAAAGGTTTTTTTTTAATTATAAAGAAAAAAGGCAGTGAGTAGAAGAAGGAGGCAGAGAAAATGAGAAAACAAAGAGTCATAAAAACAACTTGAATCCATTTAGGATAAAGGCAAATAGCTTTATATACTTAACAATAGTCCTTAAAGGTACCTTTGTATTACAGAATGGATGGTGCAAATGTAGTAATCGACATTGATAATAATAGTCCTGAATCATCAGGGAAAAGTGAAATTTTATTGTTTATACTAGGCTTTTTTTAAAAAGTGAAAAACTGTATAATATTGTGTGATATATATCCATTGAGAATTTTTAAAATCTTAAAGATGCGTGAAGCTTTATGAACCTTGTTCAGAAAAATCTGGTTTCTGAAGTTCCTCTCTCCTTGATAATGCTGGATAAATAATTTATAGTCTTTTAAGAGAAACCAAAATGTGCTGGCTAAATGAGACACTGCAGTACTTCCATAGACGGTGTATTTTTTCCATGTGATCCCAGTAGCTAATATGACTTAACAGCACTTAAATGTTGCCATAAGAGTATGTCTAGTATTCAGAACAACACAAAATATTTTTATAATGTCACAAAAGACTTTCTGGGAAAGCAGTACAAAAAAGGAACCTAAGTTTGAGATACTTAACTTTGTTACTTTATATAGTACTTAGAAGATCATTTTCATGTTAACTTTATGAAGGGGCAGGGGTGAGATTTCAGCACAGGTACTTGTGATTCTAAGATTCAGGTGTCTTTGCTGACATGTGCTTTTATGGTGAACAGCAGGTACATTAACCATCAGAAGGACCCAAAAGGAGCTGGTATTGGACTCTCCAAAAGGCCTTTATTCTTCCTAGATCTGTTTTTAGGCTTAGTAAGGGAAGGTGAGGCTTCCCTTGTGGCTCAGATAGTAAAGAATCTGAAAGTGAAAGAGGGGAGTGAAAAAGCTGGCTGAAAACTCAACATTCAAAAAACGAAGATCACGGCATCTGGTCCCATCACTATATGGCAGATTGATGGGGAAACAATGGAAACGGACAGACTTTATTTTCTTGGGCTCCAGAATCACTGCATATGGTGACTGCAGCCATGAAATTAAAAGACACTTGCTCCTTGGAAGAAAAACTATGACAGACATAGACAGCATATTAAAAAGCAGAGACATTACTTTACCCACAAAGGTCTGGTCAAAGCAATGGTTTTTCTAGTAGTCATGTTTGGATGTGAGAGTTGGATCGTAAAGAAAGCTGAGCACCAAAGAATAGATGCTTTTGAACTGTGGTGTTGGAGAAGACTGTTAAGAGTCCCTTGGACAGCAAGGAGATCAAACCAGTCAATCCTAAAGGAAATCAGTCCTGAATATTCATTGGAAGGACTATAATAAAAGCTGAAGCTCCAGTACTTTGGCCACCAATGTGAAGAACTGATTCATTGGAAAAGACCCTGATGCTAGGAAAAATTGAAGACAGGAGGAAAAGTGGACAATAGAGAATGAGATGGCTAAATGGATCACTGATTCAATGGACATGAGTTTGAGAAAGCTCCAGGAGTTGGTGATGGACAGGGAAGCTTGTCCATGGGGTTGGCAAGAGTCAGACACAACTGAATGACTGAACTGAACTGACGGCAGATGAAATAGGTTTTTAACAAGTCTTGATGGAAATTGTTGACACTGGCACACTTCTTGAGTGCTTACTTTGGGCAAAGTACTGGTGATTCACCAACTGATATTGATAAAATTATTGATACTTTCTTGGCACACTACTTGGTACTGGGGAAACAGAAATGAACAAAACAATTTCTATTCAAGAGAACTTATAGTCTAATAGCAAGAGACAGAAAAATAACCAAATTTGTAAGGAGGTAGTTGAGCATGGTAGCACAGGTTAACAGTTCACTATATAAGCTGAGACTTTGTTAAGGAGCCAGTATTTTGGCTGAATGAAAATAGTTGACAGGGGAAGGATAGTATACCAGGCTGGGGGAATAGCATTTTGGAAAGATGCACTTCGTAAGGTGACTCTCACTGCCAGGGACTATAGACAAGTTTCACTGAAGCAAGACTTGGAAAACATGTAGGCAAAAATGGCAAGCTAGAAGATTAAGAGGTAGGTTGGGGCAAGACTGTGAGTGGGTTTGTCAAACTTAATGAAATTTTACTGGCCATTAAAGCATTAAAGGTTGGTTTAATTGAAATATTTGTCTTGGTTCAAAAGCTGAAGCAAGTTATATAAATACTGTGACGATTTGGTAAATTACTTGACTCTAACCTAAGTGACTCTTCTTGTTACTACTGTCTCAACTCAGGGTGATAGGTGAGTTGGGGCTATCATTTGATAGAAGGCCAGTCAAGCACCCACCCCTGCCTTTCAGCTGACACTCCCTGATAGTTCTAGAGTAGTGGATAGCCTTAGGGATATCCTCAGAAGGCAGTGGGTAAGAATTGCTTGTATTGTGCTGACTACTGCTCATCTTACTACTACTACTGATCCTCAGCGATCAATACAAAGAAATAGAGGAAAACAACAGAATGGGAAAGACTAGAGATCTCTTCAAGAAAATTAGAGATACCAAAGGAACATTTCATGCAATGATGGGCTCGATAAAGGACAGAAATAGTATGGACCTAACAGAAGCAGAAGATANTTTTGAACTGTGGTGTTGGAGAAGACTGTTAAGAGTCCCTTGGACAGCAAGGAGATCAAACCAGTCAATCCTAAAGGAAATCAGTCCTGAATATTCATTGGAAGGACTATAATAAAAGCTGAAGCTCCAATACTTTGGCCACCAATGTGAAGAACTGATTCATTGGAAAAGACCCTGATGCTAGGAAAAATTGAAGACAGGAGGAAAAGTGGACAATAGAGAATGAGATGGCTAAATGGATCACTGATTCAATGGACATGAGTTTGAGAAAGCTCCAGGAGTTGGTGATGGACAGGGAAGCTTGTCCATGGGGTTGGCTAGAGTCAGACACAACTGAATGACTGAACTGAACTGACGGCAGATGAAATAGGTTTTTAACAAGTCTTGATGGAAATTGTTGACACTGGCACACTTCTTGAGTGCTTACTTTGGGCAAAGTATTGGTGATTCACCAACTGATATTGATAAAATTATTGATACTTTCTTGGCACACTACTTGGTACTGGGGAAACAGAAATGAACAAAACAATTTCTATTCAAGAGAACTTATAGTCTAATAGCAAGAGACAGAAAAATAACCAAATTTGTAAGGAGGTAGTTGAGCATGGTAGCACAGGTTAACAGTTCACTATATAAGCTGAGACTTTGTTAAGGAGCCAGTATTTTGGCTGAATGAAAATAGTTGACAGGGGAAGGATAGTATACCAGGCTGGGAGAATAGCATTTTGGAAAGATGCACTTCGTAAGGTGACTCTCACTGCCAGGGACTATAGAAAAGTTTTACTGAAGCAAGACTTGGAAAACATGTAGGCAAAAATGGCAAGCTAGAAGATGAAGAGGTAGGTTGGGGCAAGACTGTGAGTGGGTTTGTCAAACTTAATGAAATTTTACTGGCCATTAAAGCATTAAAGGTTGGTTTAATTGAAATATTTGTCTTGGTTCAAAAGCTGAAGCAAGTTATATAAATACTGTGACGATTTGGTAAATTACTTGACTCTAACCTAAGTGACTCTTCTTGTTACTACTGTCTCAACTCAGGGTGATAGGTGAGTTGGGGCTATCATTTGATAGAAGGCCAGTCAAGCACCCACCCCTGCCTTTCAGCTGACACTCCCTGATAGTTCTAGAGTAGTGGATAGCCTTAGGGATATCATCAGAAGCCAGTGGGTAAGAATTGCTTGTATTGTGCTGACTACTGCTCATCTTACTACTACTACTGATCCTCAGCGATCAATACAAAGAAATAGAGGAAAACAACAGAATGGGAAAGACTAGAGATCTCTTCAAGAAAATTAGAGATACCAAAGGAACATTTCATGCAATGATGGGCTCGATAAAGGACAGAAATAGTATGGACCTAACAGAAGCAGAAGATA
>SJYW01001355.1:464215-474774 GCA_006410735.1 Raphicerus campestris
TTTTTTTTTTTTTTTTGAGTCTGGTTAAGATTATCAGTTTTATTCATTTCAAAGAACCAACTCTTAGTTTCAAGGATTGTTTTATTGTCTTTTAAATCTCTATTTCATTTATTTCCTTTCTGATTTTTTGATTTCTTCTTATTTCTTCTTAATTTCAGTTTTGTTTGTTCTTCTTTTTCAGATTCCTTTAGGTGTAAGGTTAGATTGTTTATTTGAGATTTTTCTTGTTTCCTGAGGTAGACGTGTATCACTACAAACCCCTTAGAACTGCTTTTTCTTTGTCCTTTAGGTTTTAGATCCGTGTTTTCATTTATCTTTTTTCTCCAGATAGTCTTTTAAATTTCTGATTTCTTCCGTGACCTACTGATTGATTACCAGCATGTTGTTTTTAGAGTGTTTTTTCCCCCCACCCAGTGGTTGATTTCTAGTCTCATACTGTTGTGGTTGGAAAAGATACTTGATGTGATTTCTGTCTTCTTAAATTTATTGAGAATTGTTCTGTGGCCTAACATGTAATCTGTCCTGGAGAATGTTATATGTGTACCTGAAAAGAATGTGCATTCTGCTATTTTGGATGAAATGTTCTCATCATGTAACTATTAATCTGTATCATCTAATGTATCATTTAGGCCAGTGTTTCCTTACTGATTTTCTGTCTAAATAATCTGTCATTGATGTAAATGGGATATTAAAAGTCCTTTACTATTATTGCCTTGCTGTCAGCTTCTTCTTTTTTGTTTGTCATTATTTGCTTTATGTATGCAAGTGCTCCTTTGTTGGATACACATGTCTTTACAATTGCCATAACTTCTTGTTAGATAGATCTCTTTATAATTATGTAATGTCCTTCTCTGTCTCTTGTTGCAGTCTTTCTTTTAAAGTCTATTTTGCCTCATATAAGTGTTTCTACCCCAGCTTTCTTTTCTTTTCTATTTGCATGGAATATTCTTTTAGCTTTTGCTAGTGCTGAGATCTTCATATTAGAGGGATCTTTTTATAGCAGTGTGATTAACAATCCACAAATCAAGAGATAGAAAGTGATGTTGTTTTGGATAATCTTCTTCTAAACAGTCTTCTTTTCTTAGAAGGCAATGGCACCCCACTCCAGTATTCTTGCCTGGAAAATCCCAGGATGGAGGAGCCTGGTAGGCTGTAGTCCATGAGGTCACGAGGAGTTGAACACGACTGAGCAACTTCATTTTCACTTTTCACTTTCATGCATTGGAGAAGGAAATAGCAACCCACTCCAGTGTTCTTGCCTGGAGAATCCCAAGGACGGGGGAGCCTGGTGGGCTGCTGTCCATGGGGTTACACAGGGTCAGACACGGCTGAAGTGACTTAGCAGCAGCAGCAGCAGCAGCAGTCTTCTTTTAGTATTTCCTAACACTTAGATCCAGTGCCCCATAAGTGATTTAAATTCAGCTTGCTCCAAACTATACCCACTTGTGTTTTTCCCAAAAACTCTTTTCCCTCTGAACTTCTTTGTAGTACTACACATTTCTTCAGTTCCCAGAGCCAAATACCTATGAGATATCCAGCTTCTTGAACATGAGATCAGTGCAGTGTACGGGACCTGAACAGAAGAAGGCCATCTTCATGGAGTTTAATGTTCAGTGGTTGCCATCTCAAGTTCTTAATGGTTCATTTTTGGATTTGTGTTTTGTAAATCAAGTCCAATGAAACAATGGAGCATGTGCAGGGGCTTGAAACCAAGGCACGGTTCCACCTCCTCCTGCCTGTCTAAGGTGGATTCTGAGCTCCCTACTTTCCTATCCCCTGGATCCCAGCCACCCTTTCTCAACTTCTGCTTCAGAACCACAGCTATCACTCTGACCCTAGAGAAGCTTGAGCACAAGCAAGAGGAGGATAGAGATTGGGCTGCACACTCTTGGCGGGGTTGTCCTTGTCCCCACCTGTCATCTGCACTGGTGTCTGGCAGGTTGCCAGAGACCACAGCTCAGCTGGAGCAAGCCTCTTGTTCATCCCTAATTCCAGGATCCTAGTGATTTGTAGTGGCAGCCATGGGAAGAAGCCTGGCTCAACTTCCCTGCCCTGGGCCAGGCACATGGGTTTGGTAGCTAGGGAAGGGCAACCTGGTAGCCACTGGGTCACCAACACACTAAACTGTGGTCTAGGGCTCCAGGTGACTCTGAAGTCTGAGGGTCTGAGGGAGTATGACATTAAATAGCAAATTAAAAGTATCATGGCAAATGGAGAGAGAGAGACTGATGGGAAATGTTTTTATCATCTTTAATGATACTGTTTTCCTGCTTTTTGAACAAGGGCCCTAATATTTTTTTCACTAAACCACTCAGAGTATATAGTTGGTACTGCTAAGTCGCTTCAGTCGTGTCCGACTCTGTGCAACCCAGTGGNTGAGGGAGTATGACATTAAATAGCAAATTAAAAGTATCATGGCAAATGGAGAGAGAGAGACTGATGGGAAATGTTTTTATTTTATCATCTTTAATGATACTGTTTTCCCGCTTTTTGAACAAGGGCCCTAATATTTTTTTCACTAAACCACTCAGAGTATATAGCTGCTACTGCTCGTGTCCGACTCTGTGCAACCCAATGGATGGCAGCCCACCAGGCTCCCCTGTCCCTCGGATTCTCCAGGCAAGAACACTGGAGTGGGTTGCCATTTCCTTCTCCAATTCATGAAAGTGAAAAGTGAAAAAGTAAAATCGCTCAATCATGTCTGACTCTTCACGACCCAATGGACTGCAGCCTACCAGGTTCTTCTGTCCATGGGATTTTCCAGGCAAGAGTACTGGAGTGGGGTGCAGCTGGTCCTATCTAATACACTAAAGATTTTAACTCATCTCCTGGCCTCTAATTCCTCCTTCATCCACTTAAGCTTTCACAGTGTTGCCAGACTGGGCTTTTTAAAATTTAAACTTGGTCATTACTTAACTCTCCCTTGCTTAAAGTGTTTTAGTAGTTCTCTTTGGTCCCATGCCCATGTTGTTGTTGTTCAGTCACTAAGTTGTATCTGAATCTCTGTGACTGTAGGTTGCCAGGCTCCTCTGTCCATGAGATTCTCCAGGCAAGAATACTGGAGTGGAGTGCTATTTCCTTCTCCAGGGAATCTTCTCGACCTAGGGACTGAACCCACATCTCCTGCATTGGCAGGCAGATTCTTTACCACTGAGCCATCAGGGAAGGTTCTCTCCCCTATGCCCATGGACATGACCAAATTATGAACGTTTTGTTTGGCTTGCACAATGGGTTCTTTTCACTCTCCTCCCTCTCTCCCTTTTTTTCTTTCCCTCATTTGAATGTCTTCAGACATAACTAACTTTTCCTTCAAAAATCATCAGTTACCTGCCAAAACCTTTGGCATATAACTTGTTTTTTACTGGATGATCAAAACCATAGTTAACTTGGCACAGAGAGCCTTTCATTATCTCGTTTTCAGCTGCCCTTCCAGTCTCATTTCTTTATACTCAATACCCTCTTTCCTCCCCCCAGTTTTCGAAGCCTCCAAACTGAAGAGTGCTGTATCTTAGTGCTCCCTCTTTGTTTAACTTAAGTTCCTCAGACAAGTTTTCCCATGTGTCTTTGTACACTTCTGCCTGTTAAGGCCACCTTCTATACTCCCTAAAAGTATTTTCATCCTTCAGAACTCAACTCCAGTGTCTTCTTAACATTAGCCTTGACCTTCTCTGTCCTTCCTTCAGAGTGGACATTTACTCATTACCATTCATGTGTGTAGTTGCCTTCCCTGGTCTGTGATATTCTAGTTGGTGGTCTCCAGAATGAGTGTACATACCTTAGAGAGTACACTCATAGTCCACTTGGGTTGCAAAAAGAAAATAATAAATGTTTGAGTTTTTAAATTTCGCTGCTTTAAGATTTTTATGTTATTGACTATTTTGTAGTCATATATCAAAACATTCTTATAATGTTATAGATGAGCAGTTTTAGGAATGGACACCAACAGTATTTTACTTATTTTATACATAGTCAAGACAATTTAGGGGCTTCCGCAGTTAAAGAATTCTCAGTGTTAAAGAATCTACCTGCAATGCAGGTTCAATCCCTGGGTCAGGAAGATCACAGCAACCCACTCCAGTATTCTTGCCTGGAGAATCGCTTGGACAGAGGAGCCTGGCTACAGAGATACAGTCTATAGGATCACAAAGAGTCAGACACAACTGAAGCAACTAAGCATGTACACGTGCAAGACAGTGTAAAAACTACTCTTCTAGGAGGCTCCCTTTTTCACTATTCCTGCTCCAGCATTTATTATTTGTAGACTTTTTGATGATGGTCATTCTGGTTGGTGTGAGGTAATACTCACTGTAGTTTTTAGTTGCATTTCTCTTAGTAAATTAGAAGTGCTGAGCATATTTTCATGTGCTTTTTGGCCATCTGAATGTCTTCTTTGGAGAAATGTCTATTTAGATCTTCTGTCCATTTTTTGATTGGGTGGTTTGGTTTTTTGATACTGAGCTATGTTAGCTGTTTATATGTTTTGAGTGTAATCCATTGTTGGTTGCACCATTCACAAATATTTTCTCCCATTCTGAAGGTCATCTTTTCATTTTGTTTATGGCTTCCTTTGCTGTCCAAATCTTTTAAGTTTAATTAGGTACCATTTGTTTATTTTTATTTTTATTTCCGTTACTCTAGGAGATGGATCAGAAAAGCTATTGCTGCGATTTATGTCAAAAAGTGTTCTTCCTTTGTTTCCTTCCAGGAGTTTTATAGTATCTGGTCTTACATTTAGGTCTTTAATGCATTCTAGTTTATTTTGTGTGTGGTGTTAGAGAATGTTCTAATTGCATTCTTCTACATGTAGCTGTCCAGTTTTCCCAGTACATTTACTGAAAAGATTATCTTTTTCCATTGTATATTCTTGTGTCCTTGGTCATAGTATTTGACCATAGGTACATGGGTGTCCCATTGATCTATGTTTCTGTTTTTGTGCCCATACCATACTGTTTTGATTACTGTAATTTTGGTAATATAAATGGTATAACCACTATGGAGAACGGTATGAAGGTTCTTAAAAAGCTGAAAATAGAACTATCATGAGCCTGCAATCCTACTCCTGGGCATATCTCCAGAGAGAGCCTTAATTCAAAAAGATACATGTACTCCAATGTTCACAGCAGCACTCTTTACAATAGCCAAGACATGCAAGCAGCCTTAGTGTTCATTAACAGATGAATTCATAAGGAAGATGTGGTATACAGTGATATACAGTGGAATATTACTCAGCCATAAAAAGAACGAAATAATGCCATTTGCAGAAACATAGATGGACCTAGAGATTACCTTACTAAGTAAAGTAATACAAAGACAGTATCATATAATGTCACCTATGTGTGGAGCCTTTAAAAAAATGATACAAATGAACTTATATACAAAATAGAGATAGATCAGCAGACATAGAAAACAAACTTATGGTTACCAAAGACAAAATGGGAATGGGAAGGGTAAAATAGGAGTTTGGGATTTACACACTGCTGTATATAAAATAGATAATGACAAAGACCTACTGTATAGCACAGGGAACTATACTCAATATTTTATAATAGCCTGTAAAGGAAAATAATCTAATATATATATATATATATATATATATATATGTATGTATGTAACTGAATCATGTTGCTATACACCTGAGGCTGTCACAACATTGTAAATCAACTATACTTCAGTAAAAAATGAAAAAATAAGGACAATATTACAAAAAATAACTCTTAGAAAATCAAGACTGTGTCTTATTCATTTAACTCCAGCATTGACCTCTTCTTCTTCCTAATCTGTTTATGAAAACTCAGTGAATAGGTGACATGATTGTCCAAGGTATACACATTGCAAAGACACTAACCTTTTATGCCATAGCATTTTTATCATTAGTAGATTGTTTCAAATTAATCAACATTATATATTGGATTAAAAAAAAATTCTACCTTATCTGTTAAGGAAAATAGAATTAAGGGTGGAATACAGTGAGTAGAAAGAAAAAATTTTCTTTCACTGGAAGCCCTGTGAGATTAATGGTAAAAAGAGTGACTCGTGGGGACTATCTTAGTTTGCTTCTCACTCAAATTATAATTGAAAGTGTAGGAATGTGGTCTGCTCTCAGCTTTTTGAAAGTTAAATGGAAAAAAAAAAAAGCTAATACCTCTAGCAGAAGGGAAGGTCAAAACCTGATGATCTGTCCTTGGCTACCTGGGCTCATAGTTTATGCATTCAGTGAGACCATCACTGTCACTCAGGAGCACTTCTCCATTAAAATCAGCTGCCTGCAGTTCAGAAGGGCTTTGCATTCTTCTGCCCATATGATCTAAGGCCAGTGTCACCTGCCTTTTTAATTCTGCCAGAGTATCAGTACAAGGATCTTATTAGCATTTAAGAATTTGGACCAGGAATAGGGAAAAAAGCTGTAAGACCCATATTTTTTAATGTATATTCAGCTTTTTGTAATGTATGTTCAGCTGGCATCTCCCTTGTGTGACCAAGAGAAAATTATTTGACCTCTTCTGAGGCCTATGGTGCCTTTTTTATGATAATGAAATATCACACAAATATTTTAAGATCTTGCAGGTTTGCAGATTAAAAGGTATTGTATACTAAGAATCAATTTGTTATTATTTAGAAGCCTAAATTCATAATAGAAGAAACTTTTTGCAGGAGTGGAAAGAAGTACAGTTAGGAAGTAGCCTCTAGAAGTTATATAACTATGCCTAGTAAAATCTTATCCCTGGCGCCCATCTTCCTGCCTTCTTCCACTTAATTGTGTACTTGAAAAANGAGATACAGTCTATAGGATCACAAAGAGTCAGACACAACTGAAGCAACTAAGCATGTACACGTGCAAGACAGTGTAAAAACTACTCTTCTAGGAGGCTCCCTTTTTCACTATTCCTGCTCCAGCATTTATTATTTGTAGACTTTTTGATGATGGTCATTCTGGTTGGTGTGAGGTAATACTCACTGTAGTTTTTAGTTGCATTTCTCTTAGTAAATTAGAAGTGCTGAGCATATTTTCATGTGCTTTTTGGCCATCTGAATGTCTTCTTTGGAGAAATGTCTATTTAGATCTTCTGTCCATTTTTTGATTGGGTGGTTTGGTTTTTTGATACTGAGCTATATTAGCTGTTTATATGTTTTGAGTGTAATCCATTGTTGGTTGCACCATTCACAAATATTTTCTCCCATTCTGAAGGTCATCTTTTCATTTTGTTTATGGCTTCCTTTGCTGTCCAAATCTTTTAAGTTTAATTAGGTACCATTTGTTTATTTTTATTTTTATTTCCGTTACTCTAGGAGATGGATCAGAAAAGCTATTGCTGCGATTTATGTCAAAAAGTGTTCTTCCTTTGTTTCCTTCCAGGAGTTTTATAGTATCTGGTCTTACATTTAGGTCTTTAATGCATTCTAGTTTATTTTGTGTGTGGTGTTAGAGAATGTTCTAATTGCATTCTTCTACATGTAGCTGTCCAGTTTTCCCAGTACATTTACTGAAAAGATTATCTTTTTCCATTGTATATTCTTGTGTCCTTGGTCATAGTATTTGACCATAGGTACATGGGTGTCCCATTGATCTATGTTTCTGTTTTTGTGCCCATACCATACTGTTTTGATTACTGTAATTTTGGTAATATAAATGGTATAACCACTATGGAGAACGGTATGAAGGTTCTTAAAAAGCTGAAAATAGAACTATCATGAGCCTGCAATCCTACTCCTGGGCATATCTCCAGAGAGAGCCTTAATTCAAAAAGATACATGTACTCCAATGTTCACAGCAGCACTCTTTACAATAGCCAAGACATGCAAGCAGCCTTAGTGTTCATTAACAGATGAATTCATAAGGAAGATGTGGTATACAGTGATATACAGTGGAATATTACTCAGCCATAAAAAGAACGAAATAATGCCATTTGCAGAAACATAGATGGACCTAGAGATTACCTTACTAAGTAAAGTAATACAAAGACAGTATCATATAATGTCACCTATGTGTGGAGCCTTTAAAAAAATGATACAAATGAACTTATATACAAAATAGAGATAGATCAGCAGACATAGAAAACAAACTTATGGTTACCAAAGACAAAATGGGAATGGGAAGGGTAAAATAGGAGTTTGGGATTTACACACTGCTGTATATAAAATAGATAATGACAAAGACCTACTGTATAGCACAGGGAACTATACTCAATATTTTATAATAGCCTGTAAAGGAAAATAATCTAATATATATATATATATATATATATATATATGTATGTATGTAACTGAATCATGTTGCTATACACCTGAGGCTGTCACAACATTGTAAATCAACTATACTTCAGTAAAAAATGAAAAAATAAGGACAATATTACAAAAAATAACTCTTAGAAAATCAAGACTGTGTCTTATTCATTTAACTCCAGCATTGACCTCTTCTTCTTCCTAATCTGTTTATGAAAACTCAGTAAATAGGTGACATGATTGTCCAAGGTATACACATTGCAAAGACACTAACCTTTTATGCCATAGCATTTTTATCATTAGTAGATTGTTTCAAATTAATCAACATTATATATTGGATTAAAAAAAAATTCTACCTTATCTGTTAAGGAAAATAGAATTAAGGGTGGAATACAGTGAGTAGAAAGAAAAAATTTTCTTTCACTGGAAGCCCTGTGAGATTAATGGTAAAAAGAGTGACTCGTGGGGACTATCTTAGTTTGCTTCTCACTCAAATTATAATTGAAAGTGTAGGAATGTGGTCTGCTCTCAGCTTTTTGAAAGTTAAATGGAAAAAAAAAAAAGCTAATACCTCTAGCAGAAGGGAAGGTCAAAACCTGATGATCTGTCCTTGGCTACCTGGGCTCATAGTTTATGCATTCAGTGAGACCATCACTGTCACTCAGGAGCACTTCTCCATTAAAATCAGCTGCCTGCAGTTCAGAAGGGCTTTGCATTCTTCTGCCCATATGATCTAAGGCCAGTGTCACCTGCCTTTTTAATTCTGCCAGAGTATCAGTACAAGGATCTTATTAGCATTTAAGAATTTGGACCAGGAATAGGGAAAAAAGCTGTAAGACCCATATTTTTTAATGTATATTCAGCTTTTTGTAATGTATGTTCAGCTGGCATCTCCCTTGTGTGACCAAGAGAAAATTATTTGACCTCTTCTGAGGCCTATGGTGCCTTTTTTATGATAATGAAATATCACACAAATATTTTAAGATCTTGCAGGTTTGCAGATTAAAAGGTATTGTATACTAAGAATCAATTTGTTATTATTTAGAAGCCTAAATTCATAATAGAAGAAAATTTTTGCAGGAGTAGAAAGAAGTACAGTTAGGAAGTAGCCTCTAGAAGTTATATAACTATGCCTAGTAAAATCTTATCCCTGGCACCCATCTTCCTGCCTTCTTCCACTTAATTGTGTACTTGAAAAAGAAGAGCTTATCCTGGCTAGTAATTAGATTGTTTTACTTTGTACCTTTCACTCACTACCATTTCCACAATATGGATTTTAGGTGCATTTTGTTTCACCAGAGGCAGGAAAATTTTTATTTTTTTTAAATAATAAGTTCCAAAACCCTCCTTCATCTGCAATGCTGTTATTCTTAGAGTCCTAGAAATGAGAGCTAGAAAACTTCAATTAAATTCATCTAGTTCATCTCCCCTGACAATGAAAAAACATCTTTCATATTATATTATATGATGCTTTTTTCAGGCTTCCATGATAACCTCTGGGAGACTGTCCAACAGACTAATAGACCTCACTTAGGGGGAATGTTCTCATTCTTAGTTTTGACCCTTCATTTCTAATTATTTGATTCCTGAAAGCCATCTTCCTTAATATTCATACTCTGTGAATTTGAGTAAGATCAGCAGTTTCTTCTAGTGGTAAGAAAATCAACATATACCTCATTAGCAGGAACTGAGGGTGGTCTATATAAGTGTGTATTTCAGATACTAAATCTTTCCTCTTTAAATACCAGATTTGGTTTTATTTTAATAATATTGAGGTTATTTTTTTTCCCTTCAGATGTATTAGATCTTTTCCCTGCTTTCTTGAGTGAATTGGAATTTTCCTAATTCAGTTTAATCATTATTAGCATTCTGCAAATATATATTAGGTAGCCCACTGTATACTAAGCATTGAAGTAATATAATGATGAGCTCAATAATGTTTGCCTTTAGGAGTTAAGACTCAGTAGGGGATATAAAATTGAAATACCAAGAATTATTGGTCAAGACAGGAAAATAGTAGTATGAACAAAAGATCTCAGGCAAATAAAAGTGAGAGACTAAGTCTTACTAGAGAAATGAAGAAGGATTTTGTGAGGAGTTGGTATTCAAAATAGTGTAGGGACAACTGAGTGGCCATTCTGGAAAAAAAAAAAGATAAAATTAAATGTGAGATATGTCTCTTACCTTACATGAGTGTAAACTCCAAATGGATTAGGGATCTAAGTGTAAAAAATAAACCATACAACTACTAGAAGAAAACAGAGAGGAATTCCTCTTTACTTTTAAAAAACACTCTTTTTTAATGAATGGTTACTGAAAAGCCAGAGGCAAAAAAAAAA
>SJYW01001355.1:475009-492685 GCA_006410735.1 Raphicerus campestris
AAAAAAAAAAAAAAGCTAATACCTCTAGCAGAAGGGAAGGTCAAAACCTGATGATCTGTCCTTGGCTACCTGGGCTCATAGTTTATGCATTCAGTGAGACCATCACTGTCACTCAGGAGCACTTCTCCATTAAAATCAGCTGCCTGCAGTTCAGAAAGGCTTTGCATTCTTCTGCCCATATGATCTAAGGCCAGTGTCACCTGCCTTTTTAATTCTGCCAGAGTATCAGTACAAGGATCTTATTAGCATTTAAGAATTTGGACCAGGAATAGGGAAAAAAGCTATAAGACCCATATTTTTTAATGTATATTCAGCTTTTTGTAATGTATGTTCAGCTGGCATCTCCCTTGTGTGACCAAGAGAAAATTATTTGACCTCTTCTGAGGCCTATGGTGCCTTTTTTATGATAATGAAATATCACACAAATATTTTAAGATCTTGCAGGTTTGCAGATTAAAAGGTATTGTATACTAAGAATCAATTTGTTATTATTTAGAAGCCTAAATTCATAATAGAAGAAAATTTTTGCAGGAGTAGAAAGAAGTACAGTTAGGAAGTAGCCTCTAGAAGTTATATAACTATGCCTAGTAAAATCTTATCCCTGGCACCCATCTTCCTGCCTTCTTCCACTTAATTGTGTACTTGAAAAAGAAGAGCTTATCCTGGCTAGTAATTAGATTGTTTTACTTTGTACCTTTCACTCACTACCATTTCCACAATATGGATTTTAGGTGCATTTTGTTTCACCAGAGGCAGGAAAATTTTTATTTTTTTTAAATAATAAGTTCCAAAACCCTCCTTCATCTGCAATGCTGTTATTCTTAGAGTCCTAGAAATGAGAGCTAGAAAACTTCAATTAAATTCATCTAGTTCATCTCCCCTGACAATGAAAAAACATCTTTCATATTATATTATATGATGCTTTTTTCAGGCTTCCATGATAACCTCTGGGAGACTGTCCAACAGACTAATAGACCTCACTTAGGGGGAATGTTCTCATTCTTAGTTTTGACCCTTCATTTCTAATTATTTGATTCCTGAAAGCCATCTTCCTTAATATTCATACTCTGTGAATTTGAGTAAGATCAGCAGTTTCTTCTAATGGTAAGAAAATCAACATATACCTCATTAGCAGGAACTGAGGGTGGTCTATATAAGTGTGTATTTCAGATACTAAATCTTTCCTCTTTAAATACCAGATTTGGTTTTATTTTAATAATATTGAGGTTATTTTTTTTCCCTTCAGATGTATTAGATCTTTTCCCTGCTTTCTTGAGTGAATTGGAATTTTCCTAATTCAGTTTAATCATTATTAGCATTCTGCAAATATATATTAGATAGCCCACTGTATACTAAGCATTGAAGTAATATAATGATGAGCTCAATAATGTTTGCCTTTAGGAGTTAAGACTCAGTAGGGGATATAAAATTGAAATACCAAGAATTATTGGTCAAGACAGGAAAATAGTAGTATGAACAAAAGATCTCAGGCAAATAAAAGTGAGAGACTAAGTCTTACTAGAGAAATGAAGAAGGATTTTGTGAGGAGTTGGTATTCAAAATAGTGTAGGGACAACTGAGTGGCCATTCTGGGAAAAGAAAAAGATAAAATTAAATGTGAGATATGTCTCTTACCTTACATGAGTGTAAACTCCAAATGGATTAGGGATCTAAGTGTAAAAAATAAACCATACAACTACTAGAAGAAAACAGAGAGGAATTCCTCTTTACTTTTAAAAAACACTCTTTTTTAATGAATGGTTACTGAAAAGCCAGAGGCAAAAAAAAAAACTTTTTTAAGACATGTGAAAAAACATCATAAAGTTAGAAGACAACTGACCGATGCACAACATATAGATACCAGTACTTAAAAATGAGAGACAAATGATCAAAACCTCAACAGAAAATTAAAAAAAAAAGATGAATAGATAATTCTCAAAAACTATAAAAATTTTTCTGAACATATAAAAGCAACGTTCATACAATCAGAAATGCAGATCAAAACAGCATAGAGATACTACCTCACCTTTTAGCTACCAAAAACTGTCGAGTATGATCAATTCAGTTGGTGATGGGAAACAGACACTCTCGTATATTGCTGATGGGAATGCAAACTGGTGCAGCCCTTCTAGAGGGGATTTTAGCAAATCTACATATGCACCTTTTCATCCAGCAGTCCCACTTTTAGCTGTCTGCCTTCAAAATACAGCCTCCACCATTATGAAAATACATATATACGAGGTATACCTTGCAGCATCGTTTATAATTGTAAAATATTGGAAACAACCTAAATGCTCACCCATAAGAAACTAATTACATAAATTATGTGTGCAAGGTAGAGTAATGGCCTCCCAAAGATATACATATCCTACTATGCAGAATCTATGAGTATGTTGCCATAAATGGCAAAAGAGGCTGTGCAGATGTGGTTAAGGCTAATGACCTCAAGGTGAGAAGAGTATCCTAGATTATCCAGGTGGTCTCATTCTAGTAACAGGTAGTGGTGGTGGTTCAGTTGCTTTGTTGTGACTGATGCCTGCAACCCTATGGACTATAGCCTGCCAGGCTCCTTTGTTCGTGGAATTTCCCAGGCAAGTAACAGGAGGCCTTAGAAATTGAGAACATTTAAGAGAGATACTACATTGCTAGCTTTGAAGATGGAGGAAGACAACCACGAGCCAAGGAATATGAGTGACCCTAAGATGCTGGAAAAGGCAAAAAACACATTGTCCCATAGAGCCTTCAGAGAGAAACATAACCCTGCTGACACCTTGATTTTAGCCAGATGATACCTGTTTGGACTTCTGACCTACAGAATAATAATAAAGTTGTACTGTTTAAGTCACTGTGTTTGTGGTAATTTGTTACAGCAGCAATAGAAAACTAGTACAGTGATAAACTGGTGAAATCAGAATTCTGTAATTTCAGTCAGTATGTCACTGACCACGGTTCTTGACCTTAATCAATAGCAACTGATAAGAAGAGACAAGAAGTCCAGACAGGGCTCTATCTGGGCCCCGTTGTTGCAGCAGGAGGGAGTGAATGCAGATAATTTCCCTTGCTGTCTCCTTATGGGACAGGCAAGCGGGTTCCTTATGTGGAGTGAGGGTCGGGGTGAGTTCAGGGCTGAGCCAGAGAAGTGACTTAGGTAGTCTGCCCACCCCTTTGTGGTGCTGTGAGCAGGGAGCATCCACAGTACCCTGCTTTTGCTCCCAGCTCCTCAGAAGTGGCATCTGGGTTTTTGGTCTTTCTGCATCTTGTTCATAATTTGCCCCAACTGCACATGTTACATGTACGCAGTTATTTTTAGTTCCTTATAGTTTTTTTGTATTTTGTTGCTGGAGGATATGCTTAAAGGGTCCCAGATCCCAGCCTCTCTTAAGTATGGTAACTGTTAATTTCCGAGATTTCATAATTATGTGCATGTTCAGTCACAAAGTCATGTCCAACTCTTTGCGACCACAAGGACTCCGCCACGCTCCTCTCTCCGTGGGATTTCCCAAGCAAGAGTACTGGAGTATGTTGTCATTTCTTCCTCCAGGGGACCTCCCTGACCCAGGAATGAGACCTCATCTCCTGTCTCCTACATTGGCAGGCGGATTCTTGACCACTGACCCACCTAGGAAGTCATAATAATTCTATGGTTACATAAGATGTTAGTGTTAGATGAAGCTGGACAAGGGAAAACTCTGTACTATTTTTCCAAATGTAAAGGAAAAAAATCAGAGTTTCCTTCCCTTCTCAAGATTCCCCACCCCCCGACTCACCTCATTGACATATTTATGTTAGTCGCCATTTCTTTTCTGCTATTCCTCTGTGAATTTCCAGTGACTTTTAACTCTTGTTAAAAAGTAAAGACTTGTTTACAAAAATTTTTAGCAGATTTATTCTTGGTGAAGGTGAAGTCGCTCAGTTGCGTCCCACTCTCTGCGACCTCGTGGACTGTAACCTACTAGGCTTCTCCGTCCATGGGATTCTCCAGGCTAGAGTACTGGAGTGGATTGCTATTTCCTTCTCCAGGGGATCTTCCCAACCCAGGGATCGAACCCAGGTCTCCCGCATTGGAGGCAGATGCTTTAACCTCTGAGCCACCAGGGAAGCCCCAAGATTTATTCTTAATGGATCCAAAATGAAAACATCCCCAAAGTCCATTGGTTGGCAAATGAGTAAACCAGTTTTGGTACATCTGTACAGTGGAATAAAAAGAAAGCAACTGGTAACACATCCACCAATATGGATAAATTTCAGAAACAGTATGCTAAGTGAAGGAAGACTCCTTACCACATAATTCCATTTATATAACATTCTAGCACAGATGAAACTATAGGAACAAATCAAATTAGTGGTTTCTGAGGAAGGAGGAAGGGATTGACTATAAAGGGGCACAAACAAATTCTTTGAATGATAGAAATATTCTGTATCTCAGCTGCAGTAGTATACATTTGTCAAAACTCATCAAACTGTATACCTAAAAAATAGTGAATCTTGTTTATAAATTACACTTCTATGAATCTATTTTTAACAGAAAAGATATATTTAAAACAATATAAAAAGTTGAAAATAAAAGGTTTAAAAACTTTTAACTGGAAGATAATAATCAAAAGAAATATGGCAGAACAATGTTGTATCAAGTGAAAATAAATCTTTATAGCAAACTATTGGGGATAGAGAAGGTATGCTTTATATCTTCTAGTGATAAGCGTATCAATAAGGTATATTATGATGCAATGTATAGTAATGATGGGGCTTCCCAGGTGACACTAGTGTTAAAGAACCCACCTGCCAATGCAGAAGACATATGAAACATGGTTTTGGTCCCTGGGTCAGAAAGATCCGCTGGAGGAGGGCATAGCAACCCACTTCAGTATTCTTGCCTGGAGAATCCCATGGACAGAGGAGCCTGGCAGGCTACAGTCTGTAGGGTCGAGAAAGAGCTGGACACGACTGAAAAGACTTAGCACACACACACACATAACAATTATAATGTTGTATAGTACTGTTTTACTTTTATATTTTAATATAACCTAATAATATCATTGGCGTAGTTTAGATATAATTAGTGCATATATGTTCACTCTGTTAACTTCAGTGCTTTTGTATGTTTAAGAGTTTCATAATAAAAGTTTCACTTCCTTTGACAAAAGAGAATCATTGGATGCATGTCAAAAATGCAGATTGCTGCTTCACACCAGAGATTCTGATTCATCAGCTCTGTGCTAGAAAAAACAATTGTAACTTATGATAGAACCTTTTCTTTTCCTCTGTGATGCTCAAATTTGTAGACAAACAAAAACAAAAGAAATAAGCCTAAATCAGAAAGCCCCACTAGAGGAGAAATTACTCACACTGAAACTGCTTATTAACTATAAAGCACTTTGTAACTGTTCATTGTTTTGTTATGATCCTTGTTACCTGGAGTTTCCCTTTCCGTTTAGACTTCCAACAACTAGAAGATAAACTAAGTAACATATTATAACTGAAAAGGAAAGCTTGACATTTTCAGTTACCCTTCCTTTTTCTTTTTCCTTGTTAGCTTTCTATAATTAGATTTTAGTTAACATTTATCAAACATCTACAAGTTCCTAAGTTACATTAAGAGAACAAGCAAGAGAGTCGGTTATGTATGTCATAGCCCTTCTTCTTAGATAATTATGAACCACAGTAATATGAAGAGCTAAAATATACAACACACACAGAGACTAACTTACTAATTAAACTGAAACTTAAAAAGCAAGAATAAAAACAGTTCTCACCTGGGTTCTTTCTAGTTGACCAGGGTGACATTTTCTTGGTATAAGTCGTAGAACATTTTAAGGAACTGGTATTAAAATTACTTAATCACCTAGAATTGTTTAATCCCTTGTGTGGTCACTGATATGGAAAAGTCTCAAACAGGATTAAAGCAGGGTTCTGTTGCACACCACTCTGTGTGTCTGTGTGTGTGTGTGAAAGGTGATGACATGTCTCTCTGCTGCTTCTCCACGTCTTAAGGGAACAGCAGCAGCGCTAGGACGCCCGCAAGTCAGTGTCTCTGATTACCACCACTGAGGCTTCTGAGAGCGGTTGCATAGCAGCAGTTTTATTTCAGTTACTGATCATGCCCTGATAGCCAGGTTCAGTCTTTTGGGGGTTACTCCAATCTGTAGGTGGTGAACAACTTTTATCGCTATCTTAACATTCACCAAGCTCCAGAGAAAGACACCATTTGACCTTTTCTCTTTCACTGGCTGTTGCTAATTTTAAGCCTTATTTTGACAAAGAAAAAAAAGAGTGAGTATCAGCTTCTTAATCTAAGTCATTTTAGTTGTATCAATTGCCATGACAGTGTTGTTTAAAGCAGTAAGCTTTTTACTATTTTTAAGAACTGTAAATGGTAGCAAGAGCATTTCAAAGGAAACTTAGATGGGGTAGGATTTGTTTGAAGGGTTTTATTGGTGTTCTTTCAGACTAAGTTTGGGTCATTTAGAAGGACAAAATCAAGTTGATTTGTAGTCTTCGCCTTTGTTTGCATTTATGCTATGGGATTTTTAGGATACATTTATAGGAGTATCATTTACTCTTCAAATTAACATAAGACATAGATATCATAACTTTATGTGAAAGAGAGAGAGAGATTTTCCTAACTGGTATTCATCTGTTTTAAAATTTTATATTTGGATTTTTTTCCTCAGTGACCACAGAATCAGTTACGTATAAAAGTCATTTCAGTAGGATTTCAGTTTTACTCTAGTTTAATTTTATATATAGGAGCCTTAGGAGCAAATTTTTCTAAGTCAAATGTCACATGAGTGAGTGGAGGTTTTTAATTTGTTTTCTTTTTTCCTCTCATATTTTTGAATTGTCATATTGCATTTCTGTCTCTTTGTGATATATAATTCTATAATAAGATACATGTAGAAATTAAGTATAGTATACATGGGGACGGAGAAGGCAATGGCACCCCACTCCAGTACTCTTGCCTGGAAAATACCATGGACGGAGGAGCCGCGTAGGCTGCTGAGCAGCGACTTCACTTTCACTTTTGACTTTCATGCATTGGAGAAGGAAATGGCAACCCGCTCCAGTGTTCTTGCCTGGAGAATCCCAGGGACGGGAGAGCCTGGTGGGCTGCCATCGATGGGGTCGCACAGAGTCGGACACGACTGAAGCGACTTAGCAGCAGCAGCAGCAGCATGCCTGCGGAAAATGCATTATATAGCGCTTAGCGTATTTGAAGAAAAATTAGAATGTGGAGAATTAGTACAATATTATGATTAAAAAGCAAGAGTTCCAGAGCCAGACCACCTGAACTTGAAGTTTTACTCTGCCACTTGGCGGCTGTGTGACTTGGGAAAAGCCAGAGAACTTCTCCAAAGCTCGGCTATTGATAGACAGTGATCAACTGTTCATGAAGAAAATGAGCTGCTCATATATTGCACATTCCTGCTCAGAATCACATTAAAGTTTCATAGCTGAAAGTATTTTTCTCAGAAAAGCAAATACTTATTTATGACTGCCTTGAATGGTCTTGTCTCTCATTGTAGATTTCCTTAGAAGTCAGAGCACAAAGTGAGTGGCCTCCAGGGTCTACACAGCATACCGTCTACCCCACCCCCCAGACCAGCACCAGCATGCTGCCTCTCTGACCTCGTCCCCTACAACTTTTCTTACTGCTTTCTCCATTCCAGCCCCAGTGACTTCTTGACTCTTTTTTGATCACACCAGGCATGCTTTTGCCTTAAAGCCTTTGCCGAGCCTGGCTGCATTGCCTAGGATGCTGAAGTATCAAGGCTGACTCACCTCCTTCAAATCTTTATTCAATGTAACCTTCATAAGGTCTGCAGTGACCATTTTGTATTCCCAATCCTGTTTACACAGCTCTGTTTTTAACAGCGCTTAATTTTTGGTAATTTACTTTATTCTTTGTTTACTGTCTGTTTCCTTCCACTGGTATGTAAGATTAATGAAGAAAAAGAGTTTTGTTTGTTTTGTTCCTTGATATGTCTCAAGTACCTCAAGTATCTAACAAATAAATATATGAATAAATGAAGCTTTTTCAGTACTAGCTTTAGACTGGGTTTAAATTCTGACTTCTCACCTATTAACTCTATTGCCTCAATCAAGTTATTGAATGCCGACTTTGTGGACTTGTTCCATGAATTAAATGTTACCACATATTGGAAAGCACCTGGCCAGTGCCTGATAACCTAGCAGGCCTTCAATAAATTCTTTCAGCCAACAAATGTTTACTGAACACTTATGATATACCAAGTATCACTTACGGGCACTGGCATATATCACTGAGCAAAATAGCCCCAAATCCCTGATACTGTGGGAATTATTTCTAGTTTGCGTTCCTTTCTTCATTGCAGTAGTTTCTAGAAGGAAAAAAATGATGATTTCACCAACCTGTTCAGTAGTCTCTCATCCTGGATTTATTTCAATTACTACTTATAGGTACCCATTTTCCATTACTTTAAAAGTACTTTTGCATTCAGTTATCTTATTCTTTGAGATGGCCTTAGGAAGAGAAATTTTTAATCCTCATTTTACCTCTAAGAAATCTGAAACCTCAAAGTTATTATTTGTCCAGTATCATTCAACTAGGAGAAATCTGAGCCAAGATTTGAAGCCATACTTCATGACTCAGGGTTCCCTATTCTCTCCATGGTGGCACTTGTACCAGAAGCAGCATGATGGGTTTTATTCATTTCACTGCCTATTTAATTTCAGTTCTATAAACATACATTGGGCCCCTACTAGATGCCAGATACCAACCTTGCCCAGGAATACAAAAATTGTTTAGTCCCTGTCCTGATAAGTTCAGAATTTAATAGGGAAGACTGTTAACACATCAGTGGGTATGCAGCGTGCTAAATGTAACACTGGCTATACTTATAGATTCTTGGAAGCACATAGGAGGGACAGTTAATCTACAACAGGGTCCGGGATTGCCAAAATAAACACCTTAGAGGAGATCATGGCTCAGCTGAGTCTGAAAGGATGACTTAAGCAGGGAAAAGGAAGGGAATATGAGCAGTAGCAGAGATACATGACGAATTCGATGCTTTTAGAGTTGCTGGTGTCTAAAGCACGAAGCAGGAAATGGCCAGGGATCAGGCTAGATCAGTTAGTGTCTACCAGATGATATCATATCCTAGAGGTAAAACTCTTACCAGGACCATTCTCTTAGGTACCTTTAGGTCAATTATTCCCATCCACTCAGCTGTAGCCAGGGCTGTTCACAGTACAGAGCCTACTGACCTGTATATAAGGAATTGCTCAGAGGGGCTGGAGGGCAAGAGAACACATCATAGACTCTGAGGCTTCAGAGAGGGAATAATGCTGCTGGAAGGCTCAGTGCAACCTGGTTGGTCCAGGCAAAAGTATAGAAGGAGCCAAGCTTTGAGCTAAATAGTCTTCTCAGATGAAAACCATAATTCAGTTACATCAAGGAAATGAAAAGAGAATTTTGTAGTAGCTTCTACTACCTCACCAACCACTCTGGGCCATCTTACAATTTCCCTTATCTGTATTCTGTAAGCAACCATAATTATATGTATATAGTTGTGAGATTTATTTATTAAGCACTTATTAAGGTTTAATTTCTGGTGGACGTTAAGATAGATACAGCATTATTAGTTCACTTCAGTAGCTCAGTTGTGTCTGACTCTGCGACCCCATGGCATGTAGCCTCCCTGTCCATCACTAACTCCCGGAGTTTACCCAAACTCATGTCCTTTGAGTTGGTGATGCCATCCAACCATCTCATCCTCTGTTGTTCCCTTCTGCCGCTGGCTTCAATCTTTCCCAACATCAGGGTCTTTTCAAATGAGTGAGCTCTTCGCATGAGGTGGCCAAAGTATTGGAGTTTCAGCTTCAACATAAGTCCTTCCAATGAATACCCAGGCCTGATCTCCTTTAGAATGGAATGGTTGGATCTCCTTTCAGTCCAAGGGACTCTCAAGAGTCTTCTCCAACACCACAGTTCAAAGGCATCAATAATTCAAGGCTCAGCTTTCTTTATAGCCCAACTCTCACATCCATACATGACCACTGGAAAAACCATAGCCTCGACTAGTCGGATCTTTGTTGACACAGTAATGTCTCTCTTTTTAATATGCTATCTGAAGTGAAGACGCTCAGTCATGTCCAACTCTTTGCAGCCTACTACGCTCCTCTGTCCATGGGATTTTCCAGGCAAGGGTACTGGAGTAGGTTGCCATTTCCTTCTCCAGAGGATCTTCCTGATCCAGGGATCGAACCCAGGTCTCCCACACTGTAGGCAGATGCTTTACCATCTGAGCCACCAGGGAAGTCTGTATAGGTTGGTCATAACTTTCCTTCCAAGGAGTAAGCATCTTTTAATTTCATGGCCGCAATCACCATCTACAGTGATTTTGGAGCCCAGAAAAATAAAGTCAGCTACNTATAGGTTGGTCATAACTTTCCTTCCAAGGAGTAAGCATCTTTTAATTTCATGGCCGCAATCACCATCTACAGTGATTTTGGAGCCCAGAAAAATAAAGTCAGCTACTGTTTCCACTGTTTCTCCATCTGTTTGCCATGAAATGATGGGACTGGATGCCACGATTGTAGTTTTCTAAATGTTGAGCTTTAAGCCAATTTTTTTACTCTCCTCTTTCACTTTCATCAAGAGGCTCTTTAGTTCTTCTTCACTTTCAGCCATAAGGAGATGTCATCTGCATATCTGAAGTTATTGATATTTCTCCCAGCAATCTTGATTCCGGCTTGTGCTTCCTCCAGCCCAGAGTTTCTCATGATGTACTCTGCATATAAGTTAAATAAGCAGGGTGACAATATACAGCCTTGACGTCCTCCTTTTCCTATTTGGAACCAGTCTGTTGTTCCATGTCCAGTTCTAACTGTTGCTTCCTGACCTGTATACAGATTTCTCAAGAGGCAGGTNAGCTCAGCCATAAACTGGGTACAGAAATATATGTTTGTGTTCACCACCGTGTGTTCCTAAGGCACTTTATCTTGTCTGGAAATTTTCCAGGAAGAAATCAATAAAATTCGGTATCCTAGTACTCTAACCAACAAATTTACAAAGGGTCTAATCAGTTTTTTAAAAGTTGCATCTGAGCTTTCACTTTGGGGAAAAGACAGCTTTACTTCCTTCCCAGATTTCATTGTNCCAGGAAGAAATCAATAAAATTCGGTATCCTAGTACTCTAACCAACAAATTTACAAAGGGTCTAATCAGTTTTTTAAAAGTTACATCTGAGCTTTCATTTTGGGGAAAAGACAGCTTTACTTCCTTTCCAGATTTCATTATTTTTCAACCTGGTTTATCTGTGAAACCATCCAACTGATGTTTTCTGTTTGAAAGAGCAGATAATTTTCTATACTATAAAAGTTTCCTTACCTGGATTTTAGAAAAAAAAAAAGGAAGAAATTAGAGCTCATTCACCAAGAGTTCTGCTTGTATGCTAAAAAAACATCCTTTCTGAGGATTCTGACAAAACTAGCTGCGCTGATTTACCTGCTGCAGTTAAAGCCAGTCCCTACTGCTTATATTACTCACTGGTTTTTATGTTTGCTTAAAACAAACAAACAAACAAACCAGACAACCACTCATGCAAAAAGCTATTTATGGAAACATATCATGTACTACTGATCTTCCTTCTCTCTGCTCTCAGCCTCTAGACAGGATGGGCTACTGACCTAGCTGCTAATGGTGAAGAAGGATGTATGTTAGCCTGAGTTTTCACTTAAATAAACTCATGGTAAGGAAATTTATCATCACAGTCAAAAATGCCATTCAGCCTATCTGGGTTACATACACTTGCAATGAAGGCAGACACAGAATGAACACTAGATCATAGACATTAAAACATGTTCTGAAGGGCGAAAAACTCACTCAGCCTTCAATGACAGGCACTAGGGGAAAATCTNTTCAGCCTATCTGGGTTACATACACTTGCAATGAAGGTGGACACAGAATGAACACTAGATTATAGACATTAAAACATGTTCTGAAGGGCGAAAAACTCACTCAGCCTTCAATGACAGGCACTAGGGGAAAATCTCCTTACAGAAACTGTACCAAACTGTAACACACCTTTTCTGTTCTTAAATTGCAAATGGAATAAAATCTACTAGTGCTTGTTGAACAAATTCAACATAAACGTTACTGAATTAACACAACTGTATATATAAACAACAATATAACCATATAAACAATACTGAATTTGAAACTAAACTAAATCACAACCATGAAACTAAACTAAATCACACTCACAAATGAATTTAATTACACATTTAAATAGTTTAAGAGTAAGTGGAAAGATTAGTAATTATTCTTCCCTGAATTTAGACTTCAGTCTGAGTGTCACCATAAAATTTAAGTATCGGTGAAAGGAGGATAAAAAATTTAGAAACTGATGAAGTTCAATGACACTTAGTTCTTCATCATTCCTAAATTCAGGCCTATTTGCTTTCCCACTGGGTTTAACCATTATTCAGTTGAACAAATGAATACACGTCTGAATCCACCTGTTCATTCAGTAGTTGCTTGGTGCACGTCATGCGTCAGGCACTATACAGATGGAAGTAAACAATGGTGAAGAAGAAAGGCGAGGTTGTTGTACTCACACATAGTTTATAATCTAGTGAGTTAACAAGCCATTATACCATGTAATAAGACCTAGGAAAAATGATGCAAAAATGGCTCTGTGGGTGCTTAGTAGGGGCCCTGGATCTTTAGCTGGGGATTCAAAGAAAGTTTCATGGAGGTAAAAGTACTGTGATGGAATGCCAAAAGTCATTAGGTAATTAAGGGTGGAATGGAATTAGCTGTACGCAGATGTGGAGGTCCTGAGAGTCTGAGAGGGAATGGTCAGCATGTGAGAAAGCCTGTAAGAAAAATACAAATCTGGGGTGTTTGAGGAATTGAGGAGAATTCAGCAGCGTGGCTCTGGTCCAGGGTGGATGTGTGCTGGGGCTGAGAGAAGAGGCGTGGGGAATAATGAGGCCTGAGAGACACTATGATGGGACCAGTAGTAACGTGGGTGTTCCAGTTTGATCACAAAGCCAGTGAATGAGCATAGAAAGGTCGTGAGTGGTGGAGGGTGAATGACAAGATCAAATGTGTATCTGAACAAGGTATACTTTGGCTAAAAAGAGGAGAAAGGGGTACAGAGACGGGAGAGAAATAATGAAAGACTTAGAGACTGGCTCATAGATTATGCTAGTAATCTGAGTAAAGATCATGAACTAGAACAGCAGAAAAGTGAAAGAAGTAAATGGATTTGGGTGGTAATTAGAAGGTAAATGGAGAAGGCGATGGCACCCCACTCCAGTACTCTTGCCTGGAAACTCCCATGGACGGAGGAGCCTGGTAGGCTGCAGTCCATGGCATCGCTAAGAGTCAGACACGGGGCTCCCCTGATAGTTCAGTTGGTAAAAAATCTGCCTGCAATACAGGAGACCCCGCTTGGCCTCCTGAGTTGGGAAGATCTGCTGGAAAAGGGATAGGCTACCCATTCTGGTGTTCTTGGGCTTCCGTGGTGGCTCAGATGATAAAGAATTTGCCTGCAATGTGGGAGACCTGGGTTCGATCCCTGGGTTGGGAAGATGCCCTAGAGAAGGGAAGGCTTCCCACTCCAGAATTCTGGCCTAGAAAATTCCACGGACAAACGAGCCTGGTGGGCTACAGTCTATGGGGTCACAAAGAGTTGGACACAACTGAGTGACTTTCACTTCACTTTACTAGGAGGTAAACAGGCCTTAATGACTGCAATCCTGGGGACATCAGTGAGGTGGCAGAGTCAAGGCTGAGTCCCTCAGTAGAAAAATGGTAAAGTCCTTTCCAGAGATGGGAAGTGAGAGGCAATGCTGGTTGAGGCAAGGGTGGAAATAAAATCAAGTTTAGTACAAGGTTGAGGTCCCTATGCAAGTAGATGTTTGCTACAGACTCTGTTCCCCTCAATCTATGTTGAACTACTAGCCTCCAATGTGACTGTATTAGGAAGTGTGACCTTTGGGAGGTGATCAGGTCGAGATGGGGCACCGTCATGAAGGGGACTGAAAGTGAAAGTCACTCAATCCTGTCTGACTCTTTGTGACCCCATGCGCTATACAGTCCATGGAATTCTCCAGGCCAGAATACTGGAGAGGGTAGCCTTTCCCTTCTTCAGGAGATCTTCCCAACCCAGGGATCGAACCCAGGTCTCCTGCATTGCAGGCAGATTCTTTACCAGGTGAGCCACAAGGGAAGCCCATGAAGGGGATTAACACCTTTATAAAATAAACCCCAGAGAGATCCTTTATAAAATAGACCCCAGAGAGATCTATCACCCATTGCCCTGTCTGAGGACACATTAAAAAGAAAGGCTTTTGAACCAGGAAGCAGGTCCCTACCAGACACTGAATCTGCCAGGACCTTCATCTTGGACTTCACAGCCCAGAACTATAAGAAATAAATTTCTATTGATTATAAGCCACCCAGCCTATGATGTTTTATTATAGCAGCCTCAACAGACCAAGACAATGTGAATACTGAAAGAGAATATGCAGACTGAGAAAAGGTCCTGAGAAAATAACCTGAGAAATGCTAACATTTAAATCTATAAAAGTGAAAGAGACTGAAGACTCTGAAAGNGATGTTTTATTATAGCAGCCTCAACAGACCAAGACAATGTGAATACTGAAAGAGAATATGCAGACTGAGAAAAGGTCCTGAGAAAATAACCTGAGAAATGCTAACATTTAAATCTATAAAAGTGAAAGAGACTGAAGAATCTGAAAGACAGAAGGAAACCAGGAGACTCAAGTATCATAAAAACCCAGGGAAGAGAACTCTTACAAAGGACAGGCTGTCCATCACTGCACAATACAGAGGATGTTAAAATATTAATAGTAGCCACTGGGTATATGAACTGAGAGATAATTGGAGACTTTGGCAGAGCAGTTTCAGTGAAATGATGAGGATAAAAATGAGACTGCAGAGGGCTAAGGCAATGAATGGGATGTGAGAAAGTGAAGACTAACTCATGAAGTCTGATGATGAAGGGCTGGCAACTGGAAAAAGCTACAAGGAGGACTGAGGTTGAAATGGTACTAAAGGTTTTCTCTAGTTAATCATTTTTTCCCTCTTAAATAGTAAAGTAATATATGCTTTTGGTAATACATTCCAAGAGCTCAGAAGGATAGAAGGTGAAAAATATAAACAGTCGTACCTCCCTCAATCTCCTAGAGAAAATACTATTAATGATTTTTTTGTGATCCTCCTAGAAATTTTTTGTACAGACATCCAATTTGGTATACATATACATATGTGTCTGTGTATATACACACAGTGGAATTCTACCATACTTTTTTCTTTTAAGAGTATATTCTGGAATTCTGTCCACACTGGAAAATATAGATACAACTTGCCTCTTTTTAATGATCACTCTGTACTCCCTTATATGGGCTTATAGAACTTTAAGCAATAATTGACAACCATCTACATTTTTTTTCTTTTTCTTTTCCTTTTTTTTTGGGGGGGTGATTAACACCCAGGTTCAAAAAGTATCTTAATACCTATACTTTGAAGCACATGTGGATGTATTCATGGTTTAAACTTCCAAACGTGAAACTGCTAGATCACAGGGTACACACATTTAAAGTTTTGATAATGCTAATTTATCCTCCATAATAGATAGTATCAACTTAAATCCACACCAACAATGCATGTTTCTATATGCTATCACCACCAAAATGACACAGGGCTGAATTTCAAATATCTTTGGCAGTATAACTGGTAAAAAGTGGTATTTCATTAATTGCTTTAGTATGAATTTCTTTAAATGATGAGGTTGAACACATTTTAAATGTATATCAATATACAATCAACTTGAGTTCTCTATTCTGTAAATTATGAAATGTTATTTCATGTTCTTAGACCATTTTTCCAATTGTCAAATTTAACTGATATGCAAATACTATTTGTAAATTAATTAAATTAGTATTTTTTCTGTCCGTAGTTTATTTCCCCCAGTTTATGCTTAGAAAAAATTCTTTCATCCCAAGAGCATAAGAAATCCAGCCTATAGTTTCTTCTACTGCTTTTAATTTTTCATTTTTTCCACTTGGGTTTGGAGGAGGGAAAGGACGATGATAAGGGCATAGTAGGGTGTTTGCTTTACATTTTACTGCATGGTAATCTACTCTTAATAAGAGTTGTTTTGAGTATGTTTGTGCATATTTGTGCATGATTTGTCCCCTTTTTTCTCCTTTCTCAATAATTTTCTCAGCAGGTGAGGTTTCCTATCAACACATGCAACAAAGAGTATAATGGAAAAGGCAATCAACTTGGAGCCAAAAGCCCTCTGCAGTTATGCCTGCTCAAATCACTCACTAGCCATGTGACATGGAACAAATAATTTATTTTTTCTGAACCTTAGTTATCTCATTCGTAAAATATAGATAATGATTTCTGGCCCTATACCTCCCACAGTTATTGTGAGAATCAAATGCAATCATCTATGATTTTACAAACGTCTCATAAACTACAGTACCATACAAATAGGACTATCATTGCAAACATGGCTTTCCACAGAGATATTACATGCATTATTTCATTTTATATAAACTATTCATCTGGTTGAGGTTAGGATGGCTATTCTTGAATTATTCCTTGCTGGAAGAATATGAAGACAGAAGGAATAAATGTATGGAAATAAAATTTTTCTACTAAGATAAAGCAGTCTAAGTGAATTAAAATGCTATTGTGATATAATCAGAAACTTCAGTTGGATTTCAGCCCACAAAACTAAGGGCTCCTTAATTGGCCCATACCAGTAAACACTGGTAAGGGAAATTAATCTATAGCTAGACTGTATTGATTAATTAATGGCCTGGAATCCAATAATTTCTGAGAAGCTGTCATTCTACCTAAGTACACCATATTGAAGGAGATTCTTCATTATCTAGAATTTGTTTGGATTCTTACCTTTTGTTTCAGGCCAAGAAATTAAGTACCATAATAGGACAGGCATTGTGGTAGAGGGTGGGGATACAAAGATCATGTGTCTACATGCGGAACTTCCCATCTGCCGTGGTAAGCAGAAACATGGAAAGATAAAATCAATAGAAAGTAGTTGGTCCTATAATAAGGTGTATACGCTTGGTCATGGGTGGGTATCTGGGGTAGGTGCTTAGTTTAGCATGATGCATAGGAAGAACAAAGGAAAGAAATTAGGGAGCATATGACTCCTAACTGGGGTATTGTTGCATCAGTATGAATTAGAAGTAAGCTTGTCAAAGAACAAGGTGTAGGAATAGGAAATGGTTTGGCGGAGAGAGGGGGCAGCAAGATTAAAAGCAGAGAAATATGAACAGTATAGTAAGTAAATGACAGACTTCTGGTAGTGGCAGGTGATAATGCTGAGTTAGGGAACAGACAGAGCCATATTCCTATCTGTAGGTTATGCTGAAGATTGTAGATTAATGAAAATATTATATACATGTGTGATGAGATATTAAAAGTGAAGTTTCAAATTGAGACTCCAAGATAAAACAGATATTGCACGCCAAAGTAAAGTGAAGTTGCTCAGTCGTGTCCGACTCTGCAACCCCGTGGACTGTAGCCCACCAGGCTCCTCAGTCCATGGAATTTTCCAGGCAAGATTACTGGAGTGGGTTGCCATTTCCTTCTCCAGAGGATCTTCCCAATCCAGGGATCGAACC
>SJYW01001355.1:494148-506751 GCA_006410735.1 Raphicerus campestris
TGCAGCCTACTACGCTCCTCTGTCCATGGGATTTTCCAGGCAAGGGTACTGGAGTAGGTTGCCATTTCCTTCTCCAGAGGATCTTCCTGATCCAGGGATCGAACCCAGGTCTCCCACACTGTAGGCAGATACTTTACCATCTGAGCCACCAGGGAAGTCTGTATAGGTTGGTCATAACTTTCCTTCCAAGGAGTAAGCATCTTTTAATTTCATGGCTGCAATCACCATCTGCAGTGATTTTGGAGCCCAGAAAAATAAAGTCAGCTACTGTTTCCACTGTTTCTCCATCTATTTCCCATGAAATGATGGGACCAGATGCCATGATCGTAGTTTTCTAAATGTTGAGCTTTAAGCCAATTTTTTTACTCTCCTCTGTCACATTCATCAAGAGGCTCTTTAGTTCTTCTTCACTTTCTGCCATAAGGAGATGTTATCTGCATATCTGAGGTTATTGATATTTCTCCCAGCAATCTTGATTCCGGCTTGTGCTTCCTCCAGCCCAGAATTTCTCATGATGTACTCTGCATATAAGGTAAATAAGCAGGGTGACAATATACAGCCTTGACGTCCTCCTTTTCCTATTTGGAACCAGTCTATTGTTCCCTGTCCAGTTCTAACTGTTGCTTCCTGACCTGCATACAGATTTCTCAAGAGGCAGGTCAGATGGTCTGGTATTCCCATCTCTTTCAGAATTTTCCACAGTTTATTATGATCCACACAGTCAAAGGCCTTGGCATAATCAATAATGCAGAAATAGATGTTTTTCTGGAACTCTTGCTTTTTTGATGATCCAGCAGATGTTGGCAATTTGATCTCTGGCTCATCTGCCTTTTCTAAAACCAGCTTGAACACCTGAAAGTTCACGGTTCACGTATTGCTGAAGCCTGGCTTGGAGAATTTTGAGCATTACTTTCCTAGCATGTGAAATGAGTGCAATTGTGTGGTAGTTTGAGCATTCTTTGGCATTTCCTTTCTTAGGGATTGGAATGAAAACTGACCTTTTCCAGGCCACTGCTGAGTTTTCCACATTTGCTGGCACATTGAGTGCAGCACTTTCACAGCATCATCTTTCAGAATTTGAAATAGCTCAGCTGGAATTCCATGACTTCCACTAGATTTGTTTGTAGCTATGCTTCCTAAGGCCCACTTCACTTCACATTCCAGAATGTCTGGCTCTAGGTGAGTGATCACACTTTTTTGTACAGTTCTTCTGTGTATTCTTGCCAACTCTGCTGAATATCTTCTGCTTCTTTTAGGTCCATACCATTTCTTTCCTTTATTGAGCCCATCTTTGCATGAAATGTTCCCTTGGTATCTCTAACTTTCTTAAAGATATCTCCAGTCTTTCCCATTCTGTTTTCTTCCTCTGTTTCTTTGCACTGATCACTGAGGAAGACTTTCTTATCTCTCCTTACTATTCTTTGGAATTCTGCATTCAAATGGGTATATCTTTCGTTTTCTCCTTTGCCTTTCACTTCTCTTCTTTTCACAGCTGTTTATAAGGCCTCCTCAGACAGCCATTTTGCTTTTTTGCATTTCTTTGTCTTGAGGACAGCCTTGATCCCTGTCTCCTATACAATGTCATGAACCTCTGTCCATAGTTCATCAGGCACTCTATCAGATCTAGTCCCTTAGATCTATTTCTCACTTCCACTGTATAATCATAAGGGATTTGATTTAGGTAATACCCGAATGGTGTAGTGGTTTTCCCTACTTTCTTCAATTTAAATCTGAATCTGGCAATAAGGAGTTCATGATCTGAGCCACAGTCCGCTCCTAGTCTTGTTTTTGCTGACTTTATAGAGCTTCTCCATGTTTGTCNATGATAGAAGAGTCATGTTAAACAGCTGCCAGGCTCAGAGCATAATGGAAGGCTAAGAGAGTTTTGGGCTTCCCAGGTTGCACTAGCAGTTAAGAACCTGTCTGCCAATGCACGAAACATAGACACAGGTTGGATCCCCGGCTCAGGAAGGTCCCCTGAAGGAGGTATGGCAACCCACTTCAGTACTCTTGCCTGGAGAATGCCGTGGAGAGGAACCTGGCGGGCTATGGTCCATAGGGCTGCAAAGAGTCAGACAAGACTTAAGCGACTTCCACACATGTGCGCAGGATAGTATTTACTGTTTTCTTAGCCCCTTTCCCCGCCTTTCTGCCTCCCATTGCCCCAGATCTGTAGAGTACCTGAAACCATGGGTAGGTAAGCTGGATGGGAAGAGTAGATGAAGAGAGAACTAAGGAGTTTATAATACTTCCTTCTCCAAAACCAGACACATTCTCTGCAATTTGTTTGGCTTGCGTAAGTCTGCGGTTTTGATTACTATTTGAAGAGNAGCTTCTTCAGCATTACTGGTCGGGGCATAGACTTGGATTACCATGATATTGAATGGTTTGCCTTGGAAACGAACAGAGAGACTGCATCCAAGTATTCCATTTTGGACTCTTTTGTTGACTATGATGGCTACTCCATGTCTTCTAAGGGATTCCTGCCCACAGTAGTAGATATAATAGTCATCTGAGTTAAATTCACCGATTCCAGTCCCTTTAAGTTCGCTGATTCCTAGAATGTCAGTGTTTACTCTTACCATCTCCTGCTNTGGGTCAAGACCTTTATTTAGAGTAACTATAGATTAACTAAATGAATTGTAAACTTACATAAAAAAGCAGAAAATCACAAAACCTTTGGAAGAAAACTTAGGTGAAAATCTCTTGGGACAGGGACACGGACACACGCATCCCCCCATAAAATTGCTGGTGGAAATGTAAAATTGTATAGGTACTCTGTAAAATAGTTTAGCAGTTTCTTATTAACCTAAGCAAGTACTTATATAATCTAGCAATTCCACGCTGTGTACTTACTGTAGAGAAATGAAAACTTATGTGTACACAACTGTTCACAGAGGCTTTATTCCTAATAGCTAAAAACTAGAAACCAATGTTCTCCAGTGGGTGGTTGGTTTAACTTTGGTACATCCATACAATAGAATACTACTCAGCAATAACAAGGAACAAACTATTGACAAATGCAACAATTTGGAGGGACTTCAAGGGCATTTTATTTAGTGAAAAAAATGCCANCAATTTGCCTTGATTCATGGACCTAACATTCCAGGTTCCTATGCAATATTGCTCTGTACAGCATCAGACCTTGCTTCTATTACCAGTCACATATGCAGCTGGGTGTTATTTTTGCTTTGTCTCCATCTTCATTTTTTCTTATGTTATCTCTCCACTGATCTCCATTAGCATATTGGGCACCTACCGACCTTGGGAGTTCCTCTTTCAGTGTCCTGTCTTTTTGCCTTTTCGTACTGTTCATGGGGTTCTCAAGGCAAGAATATTGAATAGTTTGCCATTCCCTTCTCCAGTGGACCACATTCTGTCAGACCTCTCCACCATNAACTTTGGTACATCCATACAATAGAATACTACTCAGCAATAACAAGGAACAAACTATTGACAAATGCAACAATTTGGAGGGACTTCAAGGGCATTTTATTTAGTGAAAAAAATGCCACTCTTAAATGGTTACACATTATACAATTCCATAGATATAACACTTGAAATAACAAAACCATAGAGGTAGAAAACAAAATGTGCTTGGTAGAGGACAGGGATGGGTGTAGAGAGGGGGCTATGACTGTAAAGAGTAGCAGAGAGTTCTTTTCTGGTAATGGAATAATTCTGTATCTTGATCGTGATGTGGTAGTTACACAAATCTATATGTAGGATTAAGCTGCATAGAACTATAAACACACACAAATAAGTGCATATAAAAATTGGTGAAAACGGAATAAAGTCTGTAGTCCAGTATCAATGTCAATTACTTGGTTTTGATATTGTACTACAGTTATATCACTGGGCTTCCCAGGTGGCTCAGTGGTAAAGAATCCATCTGCCAATGCAGGTGATGCGAGTTCGGTCCCTGGGTCGGGAGGATCCCCTGGAGGAGGAAATGGCACCCCACNCAGCACGCCAGGCCTCCCTGTCCATCACCAACTCCCAGAGTCCACCCAAACCCAATAACTGGACAAATCAACTTTCCAATCTTATTTGTTGTTACAACTAATAATTTACCAACCAAACTAAATCTCCTTAATGTATACCCTTTTCATACTGTGGTCCATATAGTACCCTTGCTCTTCAATTCCTCCAAACCCAAATCATGTCTTCTCTCTGGGACCTAGCATATACCACATCTTCCGTATAATTTCCCTTCATTTCAATAGATGATGCAACCTCTGCTTTCTCTAAACTCCTGAAATAATTTCCTATGTACCTCTCAAAAATAATACCATGTTTCATCAATTCTGAGATATAAATTTTTTCACATTTTAACATCTCCATAGTTTATCTTTTAAAACATGCCATTCATCGTCAGTGTTCTTAAAAGAGAAAATATATCATGGTATTTTGTCTAAAAACATGAACAACAACTGCTCTGAGTCAAAAAAAAAATAGTTCAGAAGAATGAAGAAGCATTAAATACCTTAACCAGTTTTGTGTATGTTCTTTCTTTGTGTACACTATGTGATCTATGACAAAACCTGCCAACCTAAGGCATTAAAAAGACAACTTCTTTAATGCAAAATAGAGTCTAAGTGATAAGTCATTGTGTTATAGCTTAATTGGCAGATTTTTTTCTTAGTATACATANCCAGTTTTGTGTATGTTCTTTCTTTGTGTACACTATGTGATCTATGACAAAACCTGCCAACCTAAGGCATTAAAAAGACAACTTCTTTAATGCAAAATAGAGTCTAAGTGATAAGTCATTGTGTTATAGCTTAATTGGCAGCTTTTTTTCTTAGTATACATAAAATAATGGTGTGACATTCACTGGTGTCCTAGATTCAAAGAAATAGATAGTTTTGTTTTGTGATTAAATATGTCAGGCGTTAATAACATGTACCTTCCTAACACATGTTGTATTATATATTTTTATATTAATTTCTAGTCCTGTATTAAACTACAGGCCTTTTGAGGGCAAGGATTTTATTTAATCTTTGATACCCGTACAGTAGTTGTTACGATGCTTTATACCATATAAATATTTAATAAATGGATTAAAATATGAAGTATAAGATAAAAGTGCCACAGAAAGATAAAGTACTATATGAGTGAACATCTACTAGTACATTCTCAGTTAACTACTTATACTTAACTATAGATTTGTTAGAAATGTATTTACATATGGTATTTAGTTGGGTCCTTGGGCTGAATCTCAACTTAGGCTCATGGATTTTGAACCAACAATAAATGATCCTAATAGAATTCTATAAATTTCAGTCTTGCTTGCTGACTGCATTCTTAAGAAAATGTGATGACTTGTCTTGATTGAATCATAGAAGGTAGTAAATAAAACATCTGCCTTGGAGAACAAATAACAGTGACTTTCTCTAATGATGTGAAGATTATACAGGAAACCAGGCAAACGCCTGTCTCTAAGAAATATAGTACTTTTAAAATAGCCTTGTTTTTTTCCCTCCAGTCAATCTCAATAACACCTATAATAAAAAGCCTGGAAAATAANCTTTCTCTAATGATGTGAAGATTATACAGGAAACCAGGCAAACGCCTGTCTCTAAGAAATATAGTACTTTTAAAATAGCCTTGTTTTTTTCCCTCCAGTCAATCTCAATAACACCTATAATAAAAAGCCTGGGAAATAAAAAAACAGCTTAGGGAATTTTGTTTGTGTGATATCTTCTAGTTTTTATCCTTATTCTTTGGACTACAAGAACAAGAAATAACATAAGCATTTTTCTTCAGTCAGCTAAATAGTTCCAATTCTGATTCAAATAAGTAATTGCCGTCATTCTCTCAGAGTGCCTATGTGTTTGCAAACTGTACTTGGCATGGAAAAGCAGTGGTAGTCCACTCCGCTATTCACCAGATATCTCCGCTTATCTTTCTGGATTGTACATTCTTTCCCTGTTGAAGTTGGGCGTGGTCATGTGACTTTTTTTGTTTAATAAAATGAGACCATTAGTGACATAAAGCTTTCAGAACAAGTACAAAATTCCCCACACTTCCTTTATCCTGCTGCAGCAACTATAGAAGCACAGAGATGGAGCCCCCCTTAGCACCAGACCCTGCGTGAGGATAGCATAGAGCCCGGTCCCCAGCACATTTGACCTGCTCAGAGATACGTAGTATGTTTTGTATGAGATTATTACTTTGTGTGTTTGTGATATTTTGTGTGAGATTATATTATTGTAAAGTTACTAGGTAAGTATAACCTAGCTTATTGTGATTAATATAGTCTTTACTCCAAAACAGTGGAGTTTAATGGTAACTAAAAGATTATAACAGATTTGATGTGCTATTATTGGCCTAGTATTTTTTTTTTCCTTTTGGAAATATTATTGTATTTCCTTGCATCAAAATACTTTTCTTTGAATTACCAACTTTTGTCAAAACATTTTGAGATAGCTCTGTAAGATGTCCTTTCATCTCCCAACAGTAGAACTGTTTCTTAAAAGAAATGCTCATTGATGTTCATTCTTGTATTTATTTTTTTATTCAGCAAGCTTTTTTGAATGTCAAGTGCTAAGACTGGACAATGTTCAAGGCACTCTGGATGGTTTGGTAGAAGTGGCACAAAGTAAGCAGGGGCTAATTGTTCTTCGGAAGTCTAGGTGCTTCACTGGTTTCATAAATGATACATACCAATTTCATTTTTAAATAGTTAAACTATATTTGAAAGTTAACATCATAAATACCATATCCAAGGTGACATAGATCAAATTATGCCACTGTTGAGACCACAAACATATGACCTGAAAAGTTAGAAGTTTCTTTACCATAGTTAGTATAGAGACAGTTTAAGAAATAAGAACTTAAGTGCCATCAAAAAGTCTAACTCTCCCAATTATCTTGGAAGAAAAAAATTTTTAGCACATTACCAAGTTTCCAGCAACTGTGTTTTATAAATTAAAAAATTAAAAGCTGGATTCTCTTTCTGGTCTTCATCATAAGAATCTGAGTAGCTTTTTATAAAGTCAGTGCAGATGAGTTAGGAGATAGCAAGGTTCCCCTTTTGTTCTTTTTCCTATCATTTTCTGCCTTTTCATTCTAGGGGTTCTTCAGCAAGCGCCTAAAAGGCTCCATCAAGAGGACCAAAAGCCAATCAAAGCTTGACCGAAACACGAGCTTTCGGCTTCCCTCTCTCCGAAATACCGATGACAGGTAGGCATTCACTTGCTTAAAACACAGAAAGCAATTTTACAGTGCATTTTGGTAAGATATTTTGGTCTTCTCTAACTGTGTATCAGTGATAGTCCTAGAGAACTGATAAAAAAAAAATTTACTTTTTTGTCTTGCTCATTTTGAGGCACGGTACAAAATATTAGCTTACATACCAAACCAATTTAAAAATTTTAACAATATTGGAGAGTGTGCAGATACCTAAGAACTAATTTAAGAGTCAGTTGTGCTATTTCTGTCGAATTGTGTTCTAGTGGTCCAGGGTGTATCTTTCTTCTGTAGAATGGCTTTAAGGGATGCTGAAGGCTATAGCTAACATTTTCTGAGCACTATACTAAATGCTTTATATACTTTATCTTGTTTAATCTTTAACCCTGTAAGAGAAATACTGACATTATCACGATTTTACAGATGAACCTCTGAGAAACAGAGGTTCCAAGGTTACACTGCTTAGTAAATAGCAAAAATGGTATTTAAACTTGGGCAACTTTGCTCTGAGTCCATGGTCTTCACTGCTGTCTTGTTCTTTGTGTATACTATGTGAGCTTGGCCTTATTAATTTACAGTCACATCTAGAAGGTCTGTATGAAAAGGAAGCCTTGAGATTTCTCTGGTGGTCCAGTGGCTAAGACTCTGCTTCCAATCAGGGGGCCCAAGTTCAGTTCCTGGTCAGGGAACTAGATTCCCACATACTACAACTAAAGATTCCACATCCTGCAATGAAGATCAAAGCTCCTTCATGAACAACTAAGACCCAGCACTGCCAAATACATAAGTTAAAAAAAAAATTCTTTCTTAAAAAAGGAAGCCTGGATTTTAATAATTAGTACTACCAGCTTGAGCAAACCTCACATGCATAGCTCTCTAAGGAAAACAGCCTTCTAAAATAATTGAGTGTATGCTAGGACACATTCGTAATAATTCATGTCTCCACAATGCTCAGAATTTAGGAAATGGTACTCTTGTGTCTTGATTCATCACCACCATCACCATTATTTATTGAGTGCTTACTCTGTGCCAAGTATTTTTAATGTAGTCTCTCATGTAATGCAACTCTAGATACTATTTTACAGATGAGAAACTAAGGCAAAAGAGATTGAGAAGCATGCCCATAGTCACACAGCTGATTAGCAAAGCTTGGATTTAAACTTTTGTCTGCCTTTCATAATGAGCCTCCTATTTATACTTGGGTGTTTCTTTTTCTTTTCCGTAATAAGTCCATTATTTCCAGCTACCTGCATCATAAGTAGAAATATAGATTGTAATCTCATAATTGCAGATTATAGACTTGCCAGGCAGAGAGTTACTCTCATTTTATAAATAAAGTGACTTTTCCCCTATACTGAATTGATGAGAGGCTACAGCTTTATCAGCTGTTTTTATCCTTGAACCACTTTAGAGATGTTCTATGAAATTTGCATGTTCAATTGCAGTGCAATTGTATTGTTAGATATGTCTTTTATACTTCTTTGTTTAAGGGTAATCATTTAAAAAAATCTTTTATTCTCATATTTTCCCTTAGATTCCTATTATTCTACAACTTTCATCATTGTAAGAATTCAAATCATTTTATAAATGATCTCAATAAAATAGAATGATAAGATGTTTCAGAATATTGGTTTTTAAGGACAAGGAAATGGTATAGCAACTAAAGCATTCCTAATTCAATCACCAGTTCCTTAAACTCTGTAGCATCACGTATAAACTTGAGAGACAAGGAGATATTTTTTGTCGGTGTACTTTATTTTATAACTTGCACTAAATATCCCTTTCTCGATTTCAGACCAAGTGCTCTCTCCTATTCTGTTTTGCTTTAGGTAGCCTAGAGGAATTCTTGGATTGAATTACCAAGAGATTATATTCTCCTGGAGTCTGCTATTGCTATTATATAGGCAGCGCATTTTCAGCCTTTCCAAGGATTTAAATTCCTTATATGTGACTTCCATGCTATTCTACTTCAGTCAACAGTAGTATCTTTCTGACTCAAATACAGCATACTAAATAAATACAGCATAATTTAAAAAGGGCTAATAAATCTCAAATATTAGATAATCCTTTTTGTCTTTCAAATCCATTTATAGAGGTTTTCTAAACAAATTTTTCAGAAACTGTCTTCTTCTTATATAGGGATATACTCACTAGAAGTTTGAATATATCACAGTTCAAAAAAAAAAAAGACCCTCTTGCCGTCAGATCATCTGAAAACACAGATAAATAGAACTAAGGTACAAAATCTTAATCAACTGAGTTATTTAAATTGGTAACCTTACTGGTATCCAGTAAGATCTCTCTTAAGAGATTTTTCCAAAGACCCTTGGTCTTGTGCCATATGCATCCGTTGCTGAAATCAGGCCATTTCTTCCAAAATGGTACTTGGTGTCTAAGTAGAAAAACATTTCTGTTCTTATAGCAAGTCTGCAGAAACTCTAGGAAAATCTAAGTGAGCAACCCCTTTTTGCAGCTTCTAAATTGTGCTGTAAAATGCTTGTGTCTTTGTGTAAAAGAAAAAAGTCTCAATACATTAAGTATAGCTTAAAAAATAAAAGTCCCTCTTCACCTTCCTTTTCTTCCCATATAAATAACCTCATTAACAGTTTGTATATTTTCAAACCTTTTTAAAAAAATCCATACATAAATGCATACATATGTATATTTTGCTTGTTTTCATAAAGCTGGTGGTGTTGGTATTTAGTCAGTGAGTCGTGTCTGACTCTTGCGACCCCATGAACTATAGCCCAACAGGCTCCTCCGTCCATGGGATTTCCCAGGCAAGAATACTGGAGTGGGTTGCCATTTCCTTCTCCTGGAGATCTTTCCGACCTAGGGATAGAACCCAAGTCCCCTGCATTGCAGGCAGATTTTTCACCACTGAGCCACCAGGGAAGCCTTTCACATAAGTGGGATCATATTATATTACTTTGTGACTTCGCTTTATAGAATAAATATTTTGGACAACTTTATATGTCAGTCATATAAATCTACATAATTTTTCTTAACAATAACAGTTTTTTGTGGCATATGTAGTTTACTTCCCTGCTGATGAATATTTTGTTTCTCCATTCTTGGGCATAAAATAGAGATGTAAGGACCATTTTTGTTATGTGCCTTTCTCTCCTTATGTGATGGGGTGAGATTTCTGAAGAACTACTAGTATGAAGTATACACAATATCAAATTGTTCTTCAGAAAAGCTGTACTAGTTTCCATTCCCACCCATAGATTAGGATCACTTTTATCCATGGATAAATAACAAAGTTCTACTGTATAGACAGGGAACTAGATTCAATATGCTGTGATAAACCATAATGGAAAACACTATTAGGAAAAAAAAAAGTATATATATATATATAACTAAGTCACTTTGTTGTACAGCAGAAATTAATATAACATTGTACAGCAACTATACATTAATATTAAAAACTAGTTTTATCCTTCAAACAGCCATTACATTTTATCAGTATGATGGATGAATAGAAATAGTAAACACATATACAGTGTGTACTGGGCTTCCCGGCTAGCTCATCGGTAAAGAATCTGCCTTCAATGCAGGAGACCCAGGTTCTATCCCTGGGTCGTGATGATCCCCTGGAGGACGGGTTGGCAACCTATTCCAGTATTTTTGCATGGAGAATCCCTGGACAGAAGAGACTGGTGGGCCACAGTCCATAGGGTCACAAAGAGTCTGACACAATTGAGGCGACTTAGCACTTACACAGTGTGTACTATGTGTCATACGCTGGTCTAAGCACTTCACATAAATGAACTCATTTAATCATTATAACAACCCTAGTTACATTCATGACCTCATTTTGAAGATGAGAGAACTGAAACAGAGAAATGAGTGAATTGCACAAGGTCACACATCAGAAATCGGTGGTACTGTGATTTAAATTCAGGAATTCTAGCTCTGGAGTGTTCATTCTTAACTTTATGCTGTATTGCCCCTCACAAGAATGTCAGGTAGCAGACATTTGTTTGTTTTAATTTCTATTCCCTAATGCCTGGTAAGTTGAACATCTTATCAGAAGTTTTCTTCTTCTGTGACTTGCTCATTGATCCCTTTGCCCATTTTCTATTGAGCTATTTGTCCTGTATCTAATGATTTGGAGTAGTCCTTTATTATTACAAGTGATTGTAAGCCATTGTTTCTCATATTGTTAAATTTTTCTTCCAGTCAGTTACTTGTGTTTTAAAATCATGTCTCTAGATTATATAGAAGTTTTTGATTTTCATGTGGTCCAACAAGTCTGTCTTTGTGAGCTTAACTGTCCAAGTTTGACCAGAACTCTGAACTCAAGAAGCCAGGGATCTCTTTCTCATTAAATTTCTCATTATAATGCTGTTCAGTTCACTTTCTCTCTCTCCTTCAAGAGGAGGAAATATTCTATCTGGGGTATCAGAAGGATAATGAAGTAGTGATCATGATATTTTGAATTTTTCAAAGTTTTTGATAACTACAAACCTTATTTAGCACTCATTACATTTTAAAAATGTAAAATTATTCTCAATGAGGTCTGAGTTACTGCTTAAAGATGGCAGAAAAGCAGTTGTAAGTGAGTCCATTTCATCTAAAGAAGGTACTATATGTGATCAGTAAGTTTTTCTGTGCAAAATACTAAAAGGTTATTTTAACATGCAGACTCAATTGATCAAAAAGACCCTGCAGGTCTGTTTAGCCAATGATCTGCAAGTCATAAATTCTGCTGTAAGGCCCTGATAGAATTTGGTGCCAAGGTTGCCTTGGGGATCAATTTATAATGATTCTTAAACTTAGAATTTCCTTTGTGAAACTGTAGGCCATAAACATGAGAAGTAAAATGTTGCCAAATAATATTTCTAAAAACCAAATGTCTTGTCACACAGTAACTTAGGTAATTGTGAGAGTTATGTACAGAGTAGAAAGCCATGTGCTACCAGGGAATATAGAGAAGTAAAGACACAGCCCAGCCTTACGGAGTCAACAGAAGAAGTAAATATCCAAGAAGAAATGGTGCAGGGAGGTAAGATTACTTCTTGTTGAGTGGATTGGGAAAGACCTTAGAGGGCAGTGGCAGTGAGTTATACCTTAGAAAACAGGTATAATTTGAACTGAGAAATAGACATGGAGAGTGTACTCTTTAGGATGGAAATAATAAGCAAAAGAAGAGAGCAGAAAATTACAGAGCTTCAAAGAGCTTACCCCTAGAACTCTGGAAAGATTCAGATCCTACCCAGCTCTAAAAGGCTAGCAGCCAGGCTTACATTTATCACAGAGCAAATCTGAGAAACTCAACCAGATAAAAAGATACCAACATTTATGTTCCCCCCATTACGATTTCCGGAAAAGGCAATGGCACCCCACTCCAGTGTTCTTGCCTGGAGAATCCCAGGGATGGAAGAGCCTGGTGGGCTGCCATCT
>SJYW01001356.1:0-15838 GCA_006410735.1 Raphicerus campestris
CACTGTTTCCCCATCTATTTGCCATGAAGCGATGGGACCGGGTGCCACGATCTTAGTTTTCTGAATATTGAGCTTTAAGCCAACTTTTTCACTCTCTTTTTCACTTTCATCAAGAGGCTCTTTAGTTCTTCTTCACTTTCTGCCATAAGGGTGCATCCTATGCTCTTCATTGTTCTAATATGATAACAGGTGTTTTACATAAATTGTTCCATTCAATCTCAGAATGACTCTGAGATACAGATATATGCTATCATCATTCCCATTTTACAGAGAAAACTAAATTATAACAAAGTTAGGAAACCTACTCAAGGTCAAATAACTTTCAGGTGGTGAAGCTATAAATTGAGATTGGACTTGAAATCCTGTGGTCCCAAATGTTCATCTAGATGCTGTTATATTCCCTCTGCTACAACCCTAGTCTCAGCCATCATCAAATCATACCTGTGTAGTGCCAAGAGCCTGAGAGTCCTCTCTTCCTACAGAGTTCACAACATTCAGTGAACTTTCTAGAACATAAATTAGACTGCATCACTTTCTTTATGAAACCATCTAGCAGCCCTCCACCACACAGAAGATAAACTGCCTGTTCTTACCCCACAAGTCCCTACAAGACCCCAGCTCTGCCTCTCCAGTGTCAGTCTTCTCTCTGTGCTCTGCTCCTCTCTGACTGATTCCAATTTACACTCAACCTTTGGCAGTCCCTCAGCACACTGTTATTTTTGCTTCATGACGTGGCAGCTTGCCTAAAATGCTCTTCTTCCAAATCTTCACACAACTGATTGTATCTCATTCTTCAAATCTTGTTTCAGATATGAACTCCTCAGAAGAGGTTTCCCCACACCCTTTAACGAAACCAACTCTCCTCTGCCCCACACCAATACCATGAACCACTCCTTTGCCCATGAAAATAGAAATTACTTGATCACAGAAGTATTGACCTTATGTCCTTCACTGTAAGTCAAGAGCCAAGTACAATATCTGACAATTCCTAGGCACTCAAGACATATTTGTTTCCTGAAATATTGGCTTCTTTCTTAAAAGTGTCATATGTGTATAATATACACACACATACACTTTTGTGAAATATGGGAGCTTGATGTCCTCTCATAGAAGTGTTATGTACACCCCCCTCCCCAATTTTCATCTCAATGTCAAAAGTAATGATGCCACACATACACCAAAAAAATGTGAAAATGATTGTTACTCACATAATGAGTTAATGCATCAAAAATAGAATGCTCAGAAAAGGGAAAAAATAGTAACTGTGCAGTGATGGTGTCATTAGATGATTGTGATTCTTTCACTCTATAGATGTAGGTATGGGTGTACATTCAATCCAAACATCAAGTTCTGCACCTTAAACATATGCAATGTTTATTTGTTCATTTTAGCTCAATATAATTAACAATGGCATCAATCTCTATTCCAATTTACCCATGATATTTGTTTGATAACTAAAGAATTCCATGCTTCATTGAATTTATACATGTTTATGGAAAACATTGTGGCCCCTGGATTGTGAGAGCAGTAAAGGTGGTGAGTGTTCCATTGAATATCTTGTTCAGGAGATAGTATTTTGTGTTCTGAAAAGCAAAATGAGTCTCTGGGTTTCTCTTCTTGTGCAGAACTCCAACGAGGATAAGGAGTGCCATGGTGAGACATTGTACTGTGGCTTTAATACGTGTAGAAAATGTGTGACCTTGATTTACATTTTGGGTATAATTTATCGGGAGCCAAGAGACTGTGTGCTTTCTTAACCCTAAATGAAACAACCTTGGAGAAGAATTGTTTGACTTGGCCAGAATAGAAAGTCAGCCCATTGGCAGTGGCTCAAAGATCTATAAAGGTATGAAGATGAGGCCAATTGCTCATACTGGCCCTTTGAGCTGACCTTTGGGTCCTGTCCTTTATTAGGAAGATACTGATGAAGAGATGACAAGTAGCAGCTCTCAAGCAAGCTCCATCAAGTGTGATAGTGACAATGGCAATGGTTACGTGAACAATCTCCCTTTGGTTTTCACTGTGTTGATGCAAAAGGGCTCCCCAGGTGTCCAAGAGTTCTAAGAGATGAACTCTTGTAGCAGTGTGGCATCTAACAAGGGACTGAGCACAGGAGAAGGTACCCTCTTCTGAAGATAGGGTATGTAGAGGGCCCAGTTTCAACTGATCCTGTAGCAAGGAGGCCTCACTAGCTATGCTGAGCTTGCAGAGTGCTACTTCTGTAACCAAAGGCCAAATGGGCAGCTGGATATGGAGGGTCATAGGCTCAAGACCTGACATAGTCTATATTTCCAGGCCAGTCCAGCATGTACCCACATGTGCTGCACGACGGTCATACAGCATTGGGCCAAGGTGGGCAGTTCCTTGTATCAGAAGCCCATGAGGCTAACAGCCATCATGGATAGTCCAGAAACTCCAAGATACGTGAGAGAAAGTTGCTCAAGCTTGCACAGTGACAGAGTCTCAGGGGGTGCTAATAGGAGTGCCCATTCTATGGCAATTTAGGCAGATTCTAGAAACTATTGACACGGGGTATCTCATTCAAGGCAGGCCTATTTGGAAGTTATCAACCCAAAATACTGTGTATATGAGGAAACGTTTCTTCCAGAATCTATAAATGTCTAAAACATACTGGGCTTCTTTTTAACACTATGGGTAGTAAGAAGCCTAAAAGCTATTTCTCAGCACTGTGAAGACTGGAGGAGTCCAGCACATACCAAAGCGTTTTCAGCAGCTTAACTGAAGTGGGGGGACTGTGTAGTGTGTGTGTCATAGGAATTTCCTCAAAGGAGGATGTCGTCAGTGTGAGGTCCTAATTGTGTACCTGACAAAACTTAGAGCTGGTGAAAATGTTGCCTTCAGAGACTCTGTGAGCTGGCAAGAGTGGGCACTGGCCCCATTGAGTAGACATGTAAAGGTGTATCATTTCCATTTGAAGGTGAAGGTTAAGTGGAGATGAGGAGTTGTTGCAATAGGCAGTGAAAACAGCATGCTAGCCAAATGCTTTGCTATGACTAAAAGGTATTTACCAGCTATCAGTGGAAGCAGTCTTTTCATAATATAAATGGACATCTAGAGAGTGGGGCCATGACACCAATGGTACAAGTTCACACTGGGCCCTGTTCTTGTTTTACAGCTTTAAGGCCAAGTAAAATTTGTCTGTTAAGCGCAGGAGTGGAGATAACCACACCCTCTCTAAATAGGTCTCCTATAATGGGTTTCTGGAGAAGGCGATAGCACCCCCCTCCAGTACTCTTGCCTGGAAAATCCCATGGATGGAGGAGCCTGGTAAGCTGTAGTCCATGGGGTCGCTAAGAGTCGGACATGACTGAGGGAATTCGCTTTCACTTTTCACTTTCATGCACTGGAGAAGGAAATTGCAACCCACTCCAGTGTTCTTGCCTGGAGAATCCCAGGGACGGGGGAGCCTGGTGGGCTGCTGTCTATGGGCTTGCACAGAGTCAGCCACGACTGAAGTGACTTAGCAGCTGCAGCGGCAGCATAATGGGTTTCCATCTGTGAAGACCCTGCTTTCATTGAGATTGAATCTTTTTAAAAACAACTGAGGTGAAAAGTGTGATTGTAACTAAGGGGAAAGGTCCATCGGGTCTCATATTTTGAAGGCTGACTATAGGGGCTAAAGACTTAATTCTATTACTCATTGGGTCAGGGTATCCATGTGCACTAGAGGCTATGTGGAGGGAATGGATGTTTTGGCTATGGGAGATATAGCAAGGCAATGATTCCAATGGTTAACGTTAGGTATATCTGTTTCTATTTCATGTTCCTTTATTCACTTATTCCCTGGCTCTTTTTACCAGCTTGCCCAAATGTGGGCCAGAAGAGGAAGAGAAATTGATGAGAGGTAAAAACTCAATTGTCAAACCTCTAAAGTGGAATCTGGTTATTACACAGAGCCACCACCCCTACATCACCCCTCTCTCCAGCTGGATCCCCAAAGCAAACAGAAATACCACGTCCTTTTCCTCCTCATCAGTGGAATGAAGTGTTCAGGAAAAAATCCTCAGTGCTTAGACATCTTCAGTCTGCAGTTCTCCGTCTTCACCAAGCGCTCACTCCCAGTCTCTGAGTCAGTATGGACTGGCTGGTCTGGGCCCTAAACTGGAAGGAAGCCACCTCCCTCCCTTCTCACACACCGGACCCTTCCCTTTCTCCCCTCTCCATCATCAAAAAAACATACACACACATCTTTTTCCTGCTTGCTGATACTTTAATCAACAACATCTCAGTATTTTGGTCTGGCCAGAGGGGACCATCGTTGTATGTTAGGTCCCTGCACAAACGACTGTTCTGCCTTTTCTTTTCCTGTAGTTAAATAGATGGCTCATTATCTTGGGCTCCAGGTGGGGACAGGGGCTTACTTGGAGAATTGTCAGGAGAAGTGTTGGACGAATCCGCCGGGGTTTCTTCATCCGCCGGGGTTTCTTCATCCGCCGGGGTTTCTTCATCCGCCGGGGTTTCTTCATCTGCTGTTGGCCTGTTTTCGTTCTTTTTATTCTCCATGTGGTAGTAGAAGATTATAATCGTCGATGTCCCTTCGATATACCTGTCCGGATTCGCCTCTAGGACTGCTTTTATCTTCTCCATGAGGATTTGTATCTGGTAAGAAAACAAAGTCATCCAGAAAGACATTAATGAAGGAGAGTGAGAAGGAGAACTTTGAGAGAACGGGTGTGCACTGGGGAGGGGTTTTGTTCCAGGCGAGGGCAGGGTGAGTCACGGGTGGGGGACGAAGAGGAAGAACATGAGTAGGGTAATCTGACCTTCTCATTGTCCCAGACATCAGGCTGATCAGAATTATTTCCGTTGCTTTCTGTGGAGCTTGAGGCTTCCTCCTCAAAACTAACGTTGTCTATCTCAATTCCCGACTCCGACTCCGACTCCGACTCCTCCTCCGACTCCGACTCCTCCTCCGACTCCTCCGACTCCTCCTCTGACTCCTCCTCCTCCCACTCCGACTCCTCCTCCCACTCCTCCTCCTCCCACTCCTGCTCCTCCTGCTCCACTTTGTCAAGAAGCCCTCCCATGTTGTAGCAACAGGGGCCTACACCAAGGCGCCTGGCATCCCTTTATATACCTTCCCAGGACAATGAAGAGTCACAACTGGCAGTTTGATTGGTCAGCAAGAAATTTCTCTAGCCAATGGTAGCCCTGACATTGTTGACATCACAAAGCGCCACTTAGCAACATCCATGGGGGAGGGGAGGCTGCATAGGAGTCCAGGTGCTCTGGTTTGAGGAAGGGAGTGCTTCCTCAACACCCATTAAAGAGCCTTCCCAATTTGACTTTCCATGTTTTCTCATCTTGTCTGGCTCAATTCTTGTGGTGTAGAAGTTTAGATGTGTATAAGAGACAGGATGAAANCTGGTTTGAGGAAGGGAGTGCTTCCTCAACACCCATTAAAGAGCCTTCCCAATTTGACTTTCCATGTTTTCTCATCTTGTCTGGCTCAATTCTTGTGGTGTAGAAGTTTGGGAGCCAGTGTTCCCTCCAAACCATTCCTCATGGCCATCCCCATTCAGTGATTAATTCTGTCATCTTCCAGATCTCATCACCTAGTATTTTCTGTTGTTTTTTTTTTTTTAGAAAAACTTTTTTGCTTTACATGTTTTTGATTTGAAGGATAATTGTGAAGAGTATAATCGTACACTCCATAGCAAATTCTGTTTATTAACCTTGTGCATTACTATGGAACATTTGTTCAAATTAGTGAAGCAACACGGAAAGTTGTCTGGACTTTATCAGGTTTTCTTGGTTTTTACCTAATGTCCTTTTGCTGTCCCAGTATCCCATCTAGGATATTACACTAAATTTAGTCCTTCCATGTTATACCTTGTAGGGTTCCACTTTGCTTTAAAAATATACATTCAGTAGCATTATGTACATTCATGATGTTGTGCAACAATCCCCACTGTTGAGTTCAAAACTTAAAAAAAATTCATCCCCAAAAGATACCCTATACCTATTAAGAGGTCACTCCTCATCATTAATACAAAAAGTGGCAGTAATGGAGGAATAGAAAAACAAAAAGTCTATAAGACATAGAAAGTAAATATTAAAATGACAAATGTATACCTTAAATTAAGAATAATTAAATTAATTGCACACGAATTACGCTCTAAATGAAACATTGCAGTGAAAAGGCAAAGGTCAGTAGAGTGGATTTTTAAAATGACCTGACTATATATTATCTACAGTGTACACACTTTGCATTCAGACAGAAATAAGTTAAAAAAAATGAAAAAGATATACCATGCAAATAATAATCGAAGAGAGCTGGAACAGCTATTTTAATACCAGACAAAATAGACTTAAAGACAAAAATTATTACTGAGACAAAGAACTTTTTCTAATGAGAAAAGGTGAAATCACTCCAGAATGTATTAGCATTTATAAATGTGAATATAACTAACAACAGAATCCCAAAGTACATGAAACAGAAAGTAACAAAACTGAAAGGAGAAATGAACAATTTAAAATTAATAGTTGAAGATGAAGACTTTAATACTTTCAATAATGGATTGAAGAAACAAGAACAAAAATTAACAGGGAAACAGAAGACTTGATTGATATTATAAACCAGTTAGACAACAAACTATAGAACACTCCACCCCAAAACAGCAGAAAACACATTATTCTGAAATTCACAGGGAACTAACTACAGGATAGACCATATACAGGCCATAAATCAAGTCGTATTAAATTGAAAGGAAATGAAATTAGACAAAGTATCTTCACAAAATAACAATGGTATGTAGTAACAGGTTCATAAAATAAACAAATTGGATAAATTCACAAAAATTGCTTTGGATATGGAAACCAACTGATAACACATACTCCCAGAGAGTCTGAAAAAATTCATCACTCACATAGTGAGTTTTTCTGGGGAGAGCAGAGCAAGCTCTCAAGATGGTCGAAGAACAGCTGAATAGAGCAGAGGAAGGAGAATGGCTTGGCTTTTATGGTGGTAAAAGGGGATAAAGCTGGGGAGTTCTGCATATAGGTCAGGGCTTGGATCATCTGAACTTTGTTTTGGTCCAGAGAAGAGAGTACTTGGGCTTTCCTATCAGAATAGGTAAGTAGAGGAAGAGGTGTAATTCAGTTCAGTTCAGTTCAGTCGTTCAGTTGTATCCCACTCTTTGTGACCCCATGAACCCCAGCACGCCTGGCCTTCCTGTCCATCACCAACTCTGGGAGTTTACCCAATTTCATGTCCATTGAGTGAGTAATGCCATCTAACCATCTCATCCTCTGTTGTCCCCTTCTCCTCCCACCTTCAATCTTTCCCAGCATCAGAGTCTTTTCAAATGAGTCAGCTCTTTGGATCAGGTGGCCAAAATATTGGAGTTTCAGCTTCAGCATCAGTCCTTCCAATGAACACCCAGGAATGATCTCCTTTAAGATGGACTGGTTGGATCTCCTTGCAGTCCAAGGGACTCTCAAGAGTCTTCTCCAATGCCACAGTTCAGAAGCATCAATTCTTCAGTGCTCAGCTTTCTTTATAGTGCAACTCTCACATTCATACATGACTACTGGAAAAACCATAGCCTTGACTAAATGGACCTTTGCTGACAAAGCCATGTCTCTGCTTTTCAATGTGTTGTCTAGATTAGTCATAACTTTCCTTGCATGGAGTAAGTGTCCTTTAATTTCACGGATGTAATCACCATCTGCAATGATTTTGGAGCCCAGAAAAATAAGTCAGCAACTGTTTCCACTGTTTCACCATCTATTTGCCATGAAGTGATGGGACCAGATACCATGATCTCAGTTTTCTGAATGTTGAGCTTTAAGCCAACTTTTTCACTCTCCTCTTTCATTTTCATCAAGAGGCTCTTTAGTTCTTCTTTACTTTCTTCCATAAGGGTGGTGTCATCTGCATATCTGAAGTTATTGATATTTCTCCGAGCAATCTTGATTCCAGTTTGTGCTTCTTCCAGCCCAGTGTTTCTCATGATGTACTCTGCATATTAGTTAAATAAGCCAGGTAACAATATACAGCCTTGATGTACTCCTTTTCCTATTTGGAACCAGTCTGTTGTTCCATGTCCAATTCTAACTGTTGCTTCCTGACCTGCATATAGGTTTCTCACGAGGCTGGTCAGATGGTCTGGTATTCCCATCTTTTTCAGAATTTTAAATAGTTTATTGTGATCTACACAGTCAAAGGCTGTAGAATAGTCAATAAAGCAGAAAGAGATGTTTTTTCTAGAATTCTTTTGCTTTTTCTATGATCCAACGGATGTTGGCAATTTGATCTCTGGTTCCTCTGCCTTTTCTAAAACCACCTTGAACATCTGGAAGTTCATGGTTCACGTATTATTGTTGCCTGGCTTGGAGAATTTTGAGCATTACTTTACTAGCCTGTGAGATGATTGCAATTGCATAATAGTTTGAGCATTCTTTGGCATTGCCTTTGTTTGGGATTGGAATGAAAACTGTCCTTTTCCAGTCCTGTGGCCACTGCTGAGTTTTCCAAATTTTCTGGCATATTGAGTGCAGCACTTTCACAGCATCATCTTTCAGGATTTGAAATAGCTCAACTAGAATGCCATCACCTCTACTAGCTTTGTTCATGGTGGTACTTCTTAAGGCCTTCTTGACTTCACATTCCAGGATGTCTGGTTCTAGGTGAGTGATCACACCATCGTGATTATCTGGTTCATGATGTTTTTTGTACAGTTCTCCTGTGTATTGCCCCCTCTTCTTAATACCTTCTGCTTCTGTTAGGTCCATCCCATTTCTGTCCTTTATTGAGCCCATCTTTGCATGAAATGTTCCCTTGGTATCTCTAATTTTCTTAAAGAGATCGCTAGTCTTTCCTATTCTATTGTTTTCATCTATTTCTTTTCATTGATCATTGAGGAAGGCTTTCTTATCTCTCCTTGCTATTGTTTGGAACTCTGCATTCAAATGGATATATCTTTCTTTTTCACATTTGCTTTTCACTGCTTTTCTTTTCACAGCTATTTGTAAGGCCTCTTCTGACAGCCATTTTCCTTTTTTACATTTCTTTTTCTTGGGGATGATCTTGATCCCTGTCTCCTGTACAGTGTCAGAAATCTCTGTCCATAGCTCATCAGGCACCCGATCTATCAGATCTAGTCCATTAAATCTATTTCTCACTTCCACTGTATAATCATAAGGGATTTGATTTAGGCCATACCTGAATGGTCTACTGGTTTTCCCCACTTTCTTCAATTTAAGTCTAAATTTTGCAATAAGGAGTTCATGATCTGTGCCACAGTCAGCTCCCAGTCTTATTTTTGCTTACTGTATAGAGCTTCTCCATCTTTGGCTGCAAAGAATACAATCAGTCTGATTTCAGTGTTGACTATCTGATGATGCCCATGTGTAGAGTCTTCTCTTGTGTTGTTGGAAGAGGGTGTTTTCCATGACTAGTGCTTTCTCTTGGTAGAACTCCTTTAGCCTTTGCCCTGCTTTATTCCATACTCCAAGGCCAAATTTTCCTGTTACTCCAGGTGTTTCTTGACTTACTACTTTTGCATTCTAGTCCTCTATAATGAAAAGGACATCTCTTTTGGATGTTAGTTCTGAAGGGTCTTGTAGGTCTTCATAGAACCATTCAACTTCAGCTTCTTCAGCATTACTGGTTGGGACATAGACTTGAATTACCATGATATTGAATGCTTTGCCTTTTAATCTAACAGAGATCATTCTGTCATTTTTGAGATTGCATCCAAGTACTGCATTTCGGACTCTTTTGTTCAAGAGTATGATGGCTACTCTATTTTTTTTAAGGGATTCCTGCCCACAGTAGTAGATATCATGGTCATCTGAGTTAAATTCACCCATTCCAGTCCATCTTAGTTCACTGATTTTTAGAATGTCAACATTCACTTTTGCCATCACCTGTTTGACCACTTCCAATTGGCCTTGATTCGTGGACCTAACATTCCAGGTTACTATGCAGTATTGCTCCTTACAGCATTGGATCTTGCTTCTATCTTTCCATGAACAGTATGAAAAGAGGTGTGATAGGGCTCTTTTATAGAAATATATGATGTAAATTGAAGGTATTTAGCACAGTTGTGAACTGTCACAACCATTATAACCAAGCTTGTTGTATTGTTTTCAGTTAACCTGCTTTTCACTAGATTTATTGTTGTTGTTCAGTCATTCGTTCATGTCGGACTCTTTGGGACCCATGGACTGTATCACACCAAGTTTCTCTGTCATTCACCCTCTCATGAGTTTGCTCAAACTCATGTTCCTTGAGTTGGTTATGCCATCCAACCATCTCGTCCTCTGTTGTCCCCTTCTCTTCCTGCCTTCAATCTTTCCCAGCATCAGGGTCTTTTTCAGTAAGTCAGTTATTTGAATCAGGTGACCAAAGTATTGGAGCTTCAGCTTCAGCATCAGTCCTTCCAATGAACATTCAGGAGTGATTTCCTTTAGAATTGACTAGTTTGATTTTCTTGCAGTCCTAGGGACTCTCAAAAGTCTTCTCCAACACCACAGTTCAAAACCATCAATTCTTTGGTTCTCAGCTTTCTTTATGGTCCATTTCTCACATTCATACATGGAGAAACCATAGCTTTGCTAGATGGACCTTCTTTTGCAAAGTATTGTCTCTGCTTTTTAGTATGCTGTTTAGGTTGGTTATATGTTTTCTTCTAAGAAAGAAGCGTCTTTTAATATCATTGTTGCAGTCACTGTCTTCAGTGATTTGGAGCCCAAGAAAATAAAGTCTGTCACTGTTTCCATTTTTTCCCCATGTATATGCCATGAAGTGATAGGACTGGATGCCATCATGTTCATTTTTTGAAGGTTGAGTGTTAAGCCAGCTTTTTCACTCTCCTCTTTCACTTTCATCAAGGGACTCTTTACTTCCTCTTTGCTTTCTGTCATATAGGTTTTGTCATCTACATATCTGAGGTTACTGTTATTTCTCCAGGCCGTCTTGATTCCAGCTTATGCTTTATCCTGCCCAACATTTCACATGATGTACTCTGCTTATAAATTAAATAAGCAGGATGATAATATAGTGCCTTGACGTGCTTCCTTCCCAATTTGGAACCAGCCTGTTATTCCATGTCCAGTTCTTACTCTTGCTTCTTCACCTGCATACAGATTTCTCAGGAGGCAAGTAAGGTGGTCTGGTATTCTCATTTGTTTAAGAATTTTCCACAGTTTGTTGTGATACACACAGTCAAAGGGTTTGACGTAGTTAGTAAAGCAGAAGTAGATGTTTTTCTGGCACTCTCTTGCTTTTCCTATGATCCAACGGATGTTGGCAATTTGATCTCTGTTTCATCTGCCTTTTCTAAATCTAGCTTGAACATCTGAAATTTTTCAGTTCATGTACTGCTGAAACCTAGCTTAGAGAATTTTGAGCATTACTTTCCTAGCGTGTGACAATTGTGTGATAGTTTGAACATTCTTTGGCATTGCCTTACTTTGGAATTGGAATGAAAGGTGACCTTTTCCAGCCCTGTGGCCACTGCTGAGTTTTCCAAATTTGCTGGCATATTCAATGCAGGTCTTCCATCATCTTTTAGAATTTGAAATAGCTCAACTGGAATTCCATCGCCTCTACTAGCTTTGTTCTTAGTAATACCTCCTAAGGCTCAGTGGAGTTCAACTATCCTTCTGTTGAAAAAAATATTACAAGAGAGTATTGAATGTTGTGCTGCACACCTTGGATGGTGTTTGAGTAGATTGCTTCTGTGCTACATAGACAGATTGGTCCATGTTGAAGATTCCATTTCTGAATTTCTCCCAGAGGGACAAGAAGGCAGAGTTTAGCCTTCCCTTCCGCACCCCTACCTCTCATTTACCAGATGTAAGGTCTCTTGAACCATGTGGAATACTTCTCCTTAGAGGAATGTTCCTGAAGTGTGTTCTCATCCAATGGTTTTGGGACTAAAAGGAGTCTAGTCAAAAAATTAATTAAATCCCCACCTCTTGGAAATCAAAGAGATTTTTTGGTATATTAAAGGATTTTAGAAGTCTTGCAGCCTTGAATTGAATCCAGTATTAAACTAATCTGCCTACAGAACCTTAATTTCATGACCCATATCCCATGGACCTGGTTCAGCAGAAAACACCGAGTGTCACCTCCCCACTTACTGGCTAAATGCCTGATTCAGTTACAGCTTTTTCAGCCCCTGGCCCTTCCAGATGGAAGTCTTGAGCAGGAAGTAAGAAAGAGAAGTGAGCCCAAGCTAATTTCACAACAGGCTTCTGATTGAAACAACCTCCCCGTGTGTGGTTGATAAACATTTTGCCTCTCTTAAGGGAAGATCATACATAGAAACAAGCACATATAAATAATTTACCAAGCTGTAATATGCTATAAATAACAAGCCTACTAAATAATGAATTAACCCAACTGCTGATTCATAGGTAGATGTCTCTTGTAAAGCAGCATTTTTATGGATTTTACAGCTTTGTTAATATCTACTCATATTTCATTAGGATGGTTCAGGTGAAGTATTGGGGCAATAATCTGGATATGTTTGAAAGTGATATAGTGCATATGAGGAGCCCGGGCAGAGCTCAGGGAGCTGGCAAGATCTCGTCCCTTTAGTCCGAGCCTGAGGGGCGCTAGTACTGGGCCTTGCCATTCTCTTTCCTCCATGGTCTCAGTTTGCCTAGCTCCTCCGTGCAAGCCTGAGATGCTGTGCTCTCTGAAACCATGGCCAGGGATGGAGATCACAGTAGCTGTGGAGCAGTGGAGGAAAGAGAGGCAGAAATCACTTCGGCCTACTCTTGAGAGCCAGCTCATCTAGAATACCCTGACATAGGAAGATGGATTCTGTGGTCAAACCCTTGGTACTTTGATCTTTATCACTTATTAACTTTGAGACCTTGGGTAAGTCCCTGAAACTCTATGTGGCTCAGTTATTTTGTCTGTAAAACAGGGACAATTAATAGCACCTACTTTCTCGTGTTCTGTTGAAGGTTAAATGAGTTCGTATCACTAGGTGCTTTGTAGTTTTAACTGTTAGCTGTTATATTTATTGGAAGATGACTGATTTAGACTCTTTATTTTGGCTTTATGCAGCCTCAGTGTTGGACTCTGAGAATTCAATGCCTGAGGGATTGGAGGGTCTGGATGAGGGGGCTACTTCGATACCTCCTCTTGCCTCCAGAATATAGGAATGGGAATAAGGAACTATGATTTCATGAGAGTTGGGGAAAACTGCTTTTGACTAGCTTTCAGTTATTAAAAGTAAGAAATATTTCTTTATTTTAAAAGAGTTTTTAGACTATTTTTGTCAGTGAGGGTTTTTGTTGTTGTTGTTGTTGTTTGTTTATTTGAGAGAGAGAAGGCAAGAATGATCAGTCAAGTCACTTTGAAAAGGAGGAGATCTGATTTTCACAACCAAACCTTGATTGGTTCATTGGAACAGATGTCAGAATAGGAAGGCTGCTGTTCCTACTTGTGGTGACACCGAGTGCCCTGGGATGGGGGGCACAGAAACTGGGCATCCTTGTTGTTCTAGTTCTCCTCGGGCACAGAGTGGGAGTAAGTGTTCTTGCCATCTACTCTGTGCCATCACACCACCACCATAAACCCCACTCCTACCTCCGGCTCTGGCCCTTGCTCCAAACCTGTGGCTGATTACAGCCAGTGTTGAGACCTCCTTGGTCCAAGTCTTCCTGTCGGTGATCAGAGCAGGCATTCCTGCTTAGGCCACACTGTAGATGCAGCTCATTACAGCGATTCTTGATAGAAATCCTTTGAAGCTTCCTTAGCTCTCTCCTCCCTGCCATTTCTCTAAATGCTAGTCATGTGATTTGGTCTTCAGCTTGCTCTCTGTTCCCTTTTGCCATGTTGTTAACATGAACTTTGATTCTATGATGAAGGCCATTTGCCTGTTCTTCTTTGCATATCTCCTGGGTTCAGAAATTTAGGGAGGCCTTCCCTGGTCATCCAGTGTTTAGGACTCATCTTCCAATGCAGGGTGTGTGTGTTCAATCCTGGGTCAGGGAGCTAAGATCCCACATGCCTTGCAGCCAAAATAGCAAAACATAAATAGAAGCAATAGTGTAACAAATTCAATAAAAACTTTAAAAATGGTCCACATCAAAAAAATCTTAAGAAGAAATCTATGGGAATCATTCCTGGTCTTCTGGTAGCCGCTACCCCACCCCAGCTTTAAGCCCCATGGCAGTGCACAGCTTTCTGCCCTGCAAGGTAAGGGGATCACCTCGACTTCAGCCCTGCCTCTTAAACCTTTTCATGTGTCTTTTAGAAAAACAGAATGACAGTGTCTTTTAGAGACAGTGTTGGACTCCCTCAAATGTTTTCTTAAATGCCTGGCACTAAGAGGTATAGCCACTCACCTGCAGTAGACCTCAGGCTAGGGAGGCCCAAAGTGCTTTCTAGAAGGATCAGTCAGCACAGTACCTTCTGAAAGAAGAGAAGCCTGCCCCCCCAACCCCCGCTGCCTTACAGCCTTAGCCCTTGGAATGAAAAGATTCACAGCCCGCATTACCATTTCACCAAGCCCCTGCCTCACCCCTACCCCCGTGANTGTGTCTTTTAGAAAAACAGAATGACAGTGTCTTTTAGAGACAGTGTTGGACTCCCTCAAATGTTTTCTTAAATGCCTGGCACTAAGAGGTATAGCCACTCACCTGCAGTAGACCTCAGGCTAGGGAGGCCCAAAGTGCTTTCTAGAAGGATCAGTCAGCACAGTACCTTCTGAAAGAAGAGAAGCCTGCCCCCCCAACCCCCGCTGCCTTACAGCCTTAGCCCTTGGAATGAAAAGATTCACAGCCCGCATTACCATTTCACCAAGCCCCTGCCTCACCCCTACCCCCGTGAAGTGGAAAGAAACATGCTGCCGTGACATTCAGTTTGACAAAGCTCCTTTTCTTTTCTCTACTTCTGTAAAAAAGAAAAAAGCCAAATGAAATAAAAACAGTTGCTAAGCTACTGGGTGGGCCCTATCAGTGTGTTTTGTTGCCATTCCAGCTTTGAGGACTCATATTATCATATATTCAGCAGCTTAAACTAAAGAAAGGGAAAACGGGGGTTGTTGGGGAGGGCTCCTTTGTCATTTCCCTTGTCAGGTCAAATGCTGCTTGGCTCTGGGAAAGCAGGTGACCTGGAGCGTATCAACTAGCGTGTCTGTCTCCAGGTTGGAAAAAAGAGGAGATGTGGTTTCTTCCCAATTCTTAAACTGATCCAGAAGGGGATGCTCTTTGGAAGCCTGTCTTTCTTTTTTATTTGTTTCAGAAAGATGAGCTCTCAAGGAAACTTGGGTCACGTTCTTAGTTCTCTAAAGTGTTATATTTTGCACACATCACATGCACTTGATGCTACTATGGGGCCTGGGTTCAAGTTGGCCCTAGTGAGCTCCTAGTTCAATGTTCCAGAAAACTTACAATACCTTCCAGACCTTCGTTCAATGCCTTTACCCAAATCTTTGTATTGTTTTCTGTTGTTTTGTGACTACTGAATTTTCTTTGCAAAGCTGGGTCAATCCCAGGTTAAGTAAATCTTCATTTACCATGTTCAGTTCAGTTCAGTCGCTCAGTTGTGTCTGATTCTTTGTGACCCCATGAATTGCAGCACGCCAGGCCTCCCTGTCCATCACCAACTCCCAGAGATCACGCAAACTCATGTCCATCAAGTCGGTGATGCCATCCAGCCATCTCATCCTCTGTCATATCCTTTTCTTCCAGCCCTCAATCCCTCCCAGCATCAGAGTCTTTTCCAGTGAGTCAACTCTTTACATGAGGTGGCCAAAGTACTGGAGCTTCAGCTTTAGCATTATTCCTTCCAAAGAACACCCAGGACTGATCTCCTTTAGAATGGACTGGTTGGATCTCCTTGCAG
>SJYW01001357.1:0-14905 GCA_006410735.1 Raphicerus campestris
AGTTAACTATGTAGGAGAAAGGGCACATGGTTTCTGGGCATACTTTGTCAAGAAGTAGATGTGTAACACACTGAGCATTCAACTTAAGATCTCTAGATCTCGGTATCTTTTCGTGCTGTGAGATTGTACTAGATGATCTAAACTTCATACTGCATAAAATTCAACAGTAACGTAATCAGCTGTTTTATGTTTTCATTGCATTCATGTATGAACATGTGCACATCTGTGCCATTCTAGAACAGTTAACAATTTCCAGTTTTAAAAACATGATGGTATTTGACCATTGTAACTTTGCTTATTATTCTTCTGTTCCTCAGTTACCGAGCTGATACCCAGACATACCAGCCTTATAACAAAGATTGGATTAAAGAGAAGATCTACGTGCTCCTTCGTCGGCAGGCCCAACAGGCTGGGAAATAGTTGAGTTTGGAAGCATTAGGGGAACGGGGGTGGGCTTGGAACACAGGTGTGTGCAGTGTGCTGTAGTGGAAGTTTTGTATTATAGTTATCCTGTTTCCATTTTGGTATACCCTAGCCAGAATTGAATGTATTAGATAAAATGTGATGATCTTGTTCAATATGAAAACCCCTTTGCCCCCCCTTTTTTTTACTTAAACATTTTTATGATTTAGATGAAAGTTGGTTTTTGTCAGTTAATGTTGGTTCCAGTCCCTCAAACTGTTCATACCTGCTTTATAACATCCACTGTACTAATCCTTCAAATTGGGGTGGGGAGTGGAGGCACAGTTTAGTTACGCCCTCAAGATAAAGTCTTGGTGAAAAACAAATAAATGTTCTTTAGTTATATTTTGCCCCCTGAGTGATTTTTCCCCCCTTTTTCTGTGTCTCTGATCTGAACTGGGTATTCTTGTAAAGCATTATCAGTTTCTAAACCAATAGCCTGCTACACAATGGAGTTGAAGAAAGCCTATATATGTGCTGAATATGTTTTCCTGTGGCTGTATGAAGTTAGAGTTTTTACCTCATTTTTCCTAGTTTTTCCCTCTTGTAAGTGAATCTCAATTGTATCTCCAAGGTTTACACCTACTGTTGATGCAAACATGATGAAACACTTTCTGGTGACATAGTTTATCTACAGCAGCAACCAGGTTAATTCCCTAGCCTTGGTGATGTCCTTTTTCTGGAAGGTCCTTGTGCCTTCAATAGCCTTCAGGAGTGGAATGCTAATTACCGCTCCTGTACAAGGGTAAGGGAAAGACCACAGAAGAGTACAGGATGATCTTGCTTTTAATGTAAAGATTATGGTCACACTGTGACTTGAACATACCCTGCATTCCCATCATATCTCCAGTCAAAGTATGTGGACATTCCCTGCTTGAATCACACTTCACCAATGGCTAACAATAACTTTACACACTGTAAGATAGGCAGTTTTTTTGGAGGCTTCATGACTGGCCTTATATGCTTGTTTTATGCAGAATGAAATTATATATGTAGCTGTAGTTAATATTTTACCATGAATCAGCCAATTTTAAAAAATGTTCTCACAGAAAAATAGATCCAAAAGTAAGTCAGATTGTCCTACTTTTCATTTGGCCTGCCTAGTATAGTTATATTTCTCTAACAAATACAATCTTGGCTTCATTTCTTTCTTTTTTTTTTTTTGAAAAATACTCTAGAACACATCTGGAGGGAATGGGATCCCTTGAGTCTGATAAAATATTTCTTAGTGTTGGACTTACAGAGGAAATAAGATTTTTCTAAGGAATGTGAAAGAAAACATCTAGGTCCTAGATGTTGGGTGATGAGAGGAAAAAGAAGAGAGCAGTAGTATTTTGAATTATACTTTATAAAGCTTAAGGAAGAATAGGACTTGAATAAACATGGGGGAATATACATTTAACCATTTCCATTACACAGAAGAGGAACAGAAGTAGGCTTCTTGCGTTGCTAAGGTGGACTCTGACGGGACTTTTCAGTGGCTTGGCCAAGCTACAGCCACTGCTCCGTGTTCTTACAGAGTTAGAATACTGACCATGTGGCCTTTCTCTGACTACAAGTCAAACAGGTTTGATTTCTGCTTACAGAGTGGTGGTTTATACTGCTGCCTAAAGGTGAAACACACCAGAAAAATTAACAAAGATCCTGATATTCTGTAATCCACCTTAGTGTATATACCTGGAAATTTCTAAAATAGTTCTTGACGGTGCTGCTTGCTTCTGTTTTTTTAATGTTTGATCTAACACGTCCCAGGATTAGAAAGGGGATATTTTAACAGTCTCACTCAACTTGTCTTTCGCTGGCTTAAAATATTTCCAGCAACTCACTAAAGTGCCTTGGGTATTTTTGGCACATATGTGTATGTATATGGCATCTTTGGATAGGTTGTATAGCTTACTCCTGTTGTTTGGGGCGAGACTGATGGTAAGCTGTTTACTTTCAACAAGGGTAAACAGACCGTTTCTTTCTGTCTTAGAAGTAGACCAGTCTTTGGGTTGGAGGAAAGAGGGCAGGGCATTTCTTGGTGTGAAATAATTTTATATCAGTATGACCACTTCTTTATCAAATTGTTTTTATTAATTTTTAAGATTGGAATGAAAATCAGTTAATACATGAAGTTTTTAATAAACATTACTACATTAATAGGGATACTTTTAGAATAGGGACTATATATTTATGTGTTAGTATGATCACCACTTAGGCACAGCATTTACTGCTTGGGAAACATTTTTATATATATCTTATTTAATCATCATAGCAACCCTTTGAGATAGAAAATAATTATTCCTTTATTAATGGTGGAAAAAAATAGGTTCACATTGACTCAGATCACTTTGCTAGGTGAAAAAGACATAGTCTTGGGAGTTCCCTGGTGACCCGAGTAGTTAGGATTTGATGTTTTTGCTGTGGAGGCCCAGGTTTGATCCCTGGTCCTGCAACCATCCCACATGCTGCACAGTGCAGCCTACATTAATTAATTGAAAAGAAAAAGACATGGTCTTAAGCTCAAAGATCTTGAAGGGAATATGATGCCCTCCCAAAATAACTAGATAATGAATCTCTGGTGACTATCAAAGGAACTTTAAAGATAGAAATATTTGGATTCACAAGACCTGAGTAGGTCACATATGTCACCAGTTTACTTGAAAACACAGGACAGAAAACAGCCTGCTGACCCGGCATCATCAAGTGTTCCTCTCCACGGGAGGGAGTAGCCCTCATGGCAGTTCACACAGCCATCTAAGAATTAGCCTCTGCACATACAAGTGGTAGGTCAGGTGCAAGAGACAAGACAGGTAAGAGCAAGGACTACCTTGGCTTAGAAGCCTTGTATACAGCAGGAGCCACTGTCCATAGACAGTGCTTGGAGGTCGCTGCAAGAGACGTGTCTCTGTTACAAGAATCACCGCATTTAGAAAAACAAACGTGTATCTTACCACCAGTGGAGGCATAAATTAACCAATTAGAGGTCATTTTTACCTTCAGCAGTTTTGCCTAGTAATACATTTCACCATTATTTTTCCTCAGGAACAGAGCTAGAAAGTTGCTAAGTCATGTTCTTTGCGACCCCATGGACTGCAGCACGCCAGGCTTCCCTGTCCATCACCAACTCCTGGAGCTTGTTCAAACTCGTGTTGAGTTGGTGATGCCGACCAACCATCTCATCCTCTGTCGTCCCCTTCTCCTCCTGCCCTCAGTCTTTCCCAGCATCAGGGTCTTTGTCTTTTCCACTGAGTCAGCTCTTCATGTCAGGTGGCCAAAGTATTGGAGCTTTAGCATCAGTCCTTCCAGTGAATATTCAGGCTTGATCTTGCAGTCCAAGGGACTCTCAAAGAGTCTTCAACACCACAGTTCAAAAGCATCTGTTGTTCGGTGCTCAGCCTTCTTAATGGTCCAATTCTCACAACCATACAGGACTACTGGAAACACCATAGCTTTGACTAGACAGACCTTTGTCGGCAAAGTGATGTCTCTGCTTTTTAATATGCTGTCTAGGTTTTTCATAGCTTTTCTTCCAAGGAGCAAGTGTCTTAATTTCATGGCTGCAGTCAACAAGGAAGCTGTTGTGGCTGGAGTACAGTAAGTTTTGGAGAGATGGTATATGGCATAAAGGCCAGGAAGGTTGGTATTGGAGTTCCTTGAACTTGAAGCTGCAGAGTTTATTTCAAAGGCTATGGATAGTCTAAAGGTTTTTAAAGCATAACCTGTCAAATCTTTGCAACATGAGAATTAAATTCACTCTTTTGTGTAGAAAACCAGAGAATATAATTCTCAGATTAGAAAACCAGAGAATATAATGTCTCAGAAGCCAAGTCAAGAGAATTTTTCAGTAAACAGGTAAAGTGAGAAATTATATTAGTAAGAAGTCTTAGGATTTAGAGTTTAGAAAGCCTTTTCACTGGTTTAATGTGAAGACAAAAGCCAAATTTGCAGGTAAAGAGTAAGGGAAATAGTGAAATATAAGCAGAGAAGGCAAGGTTCATTGGAAACTTGAAAGAAAAAGGGTGGCAATGTGCAATGATCAGTTGGAAGGACACTTTAAAAGGCAATTTGTTCCTGTATATAAGTAAAGGAAAAGTCTAAGATTAAATATATATAGTAATTAAATAATTGATGAAAGATCAGTGCCAGTTGAAATATATGTTCAGGTGTGCTGGTAGAATGGTTAAACTCAGAAAAAGAAGGTGCAGAGAGTTTGTGTTAGATGATCTCAATCCATTGAATAGGTAAAATTGGTTACCATCTTGGGGAAAGGGAGGAGTAGATACAAGGTTACTGAAGATGGCAGAAAAAGTTTGTAACAACTATGGGAGGTGTGGGGAGGTTAACATTTTTTAAGTAGAACAAATCAGCACATTTTGTGACTTTCACCAGAAGCATTCAACCAATGAGGAAAAGGAGAAAGTTAGATATTGAGGGCTTCCCCCCGCAACCAGTAATTCCCTCACCCACAGGCATTGATTATAGAATATCTAGTCTCTTCCAGGACCCCCAGAACAGAGAACAAGTCGTCAAACATAACAAAAGCAAAATGGTAGATTTAGACCCCCATCCTACTGTTTTACATTAAATGTAAGTAGTCTTAATGCTTCAGTTAAAAGACTGGATCAGTAAAGCAAGACAAAACTACATGTTCAACCCAGTTTAAATAAAACAGAATTCCCTGGTGGTCCAATGGTTAGAACTCTGCAGTACCACTGCTACAGGCCCAGTTCAATCCCTGATCAGGAAGCTAAGACTCTGCAAGCCATGTAGTGTAGCCAAAACAAACATATGTGTGTGTGTGTATAAACATAGATAAGTTACAAAAATGGGGAAAGATATTCCACGCAAACACTAAGCATAAGAAACTGACATAGATATAGTATCAGACAAAGCAAGCATCATAATAAGGAATGTTACCAGGCACAAGAGGGCTGTTTTTATTATTATAAAAGGGTAAATTTACCAAGAGACATAATCTTTAAAAAGCACTTAATAACAACTCAAAAATATGAGATAGTTTTTTGGGAGATCCTGATGTGTTGGCACTACCTCTCATTCTGAATGTTGCACCCCTGAGTTCTTGTACCTAAATGCGCAGCTAAAGTGCAGATTTAGGTCTGAAGTGGACTTTTGACATTCCACATTTTTAACAAACTTGCATGTGCCTACATGTTGAGGGGCAAAATATCCTATACCACACTGCTTTCCATGAGATAGCGTAGGAACAGTATGAAAAGGCAAAAAGATAGGACACTGAAAGATGAACTCCCCAGTTCGGTAGGTGCCCAGTATGCTTCTGGAGATCAGTGGAGGAACCACTCCAGAAAGAATGAAGAGACAGCCGAAGTGAAAACAACACCTGGTTGTGGATGTGACGTGATGGAAGTAAACGCCGATGCTTTAAAGAAAAATATTGCATAGGAACTTGGAATGTTAGGTCCATGAATCAAAGCAAATTGGAAGTGGTCAAACAGGAGATGGCAAGAATAAACATGGACATTTTAGGAATCAGTGAACTAAAATGGACTGGAATGGGCAAATTTAATTCAGATGACCATTATATCTACTACTGTGGGCAGGAATCCCTTAAGAAATGGAGTAGCCCTCCTAGTCAACAAAAGAGTCTGAAATGCAGTAGTTGGAGGCAATCTCAAAAATGACAGGATGATCACTGTTCATTTCCAAGGCAAACCATTAGATATCACAGTAATCCAAGTCTGCCTCAACCACTAATGCCTATGAAGCTGAAGTTGAATGGTTCTGTGATAAGCTACAAGACCTTCTAGAGCTAACACCAAAAAAAAAAAAAAAATGATGTTCATTATAGGAGACTGGAATGCAAAAGTAGGAAGTCAAAATACCTGGAATAACAGGCTAATTTGGCCTTGGAGTACAAAATGAAGCAGGGCAAAGGCTAACAGAGTTTTCTAAGGGAATGCACTGGTCATAGCAAACACCCTCTTCCAACAACACAAGAGATGACTCTCCACATGGACTTCATCATATGGTCAATACTGTGATCAGATAGATTACATTCTTTGCAGCTGAAGATGGAGAAGCTCTATATAGTCAGCAAAAACAAGACAGGGATCTGATTGTGGCTTAGATTATGAACTCCTTATTGCAAAATTCAGATTTAAATTGAAGAAAGTAGGGTATGACCTAAATCAAATCCCTTACGATTATACAGTGGAAGTGACAAATAGGTTCAAGGGATTACATCTGATAGAGTACCTGAAGAACTGGACAGAGGTTCATGACATGGTACAGCAGGCAGTGATCAAGACCATCCCCAAGAAAAAGAAATGCAAAAAGGCAACATGGTTGCCTGAGGAGGCTTTACAAATACGAGAAAAGAAGAGAAGCAAAAAGCAAAGGAGAAAACGAAAGATATACCCATCTGAATGCAGAGTTCCAAAGAAGAACAAGGAGAGAGAGATAAGAAAGCCTTCCTCAGTGATCAATCCAAAGAAATAGAGAAAAACAATAGAATGGGAAAAATTAGAGATCTCTTCAAGAAAGTTAAAGATGCCAAGGGAACATTTCATGCAAAGAAGGGCACAATAAAGGACAGAAATGGTATGGACCTAACAGAAGCAGAAGATATTAAGAGGTGCCAAGAATACACAGAACTATACAAAAACAACCAAATCACTGGTCTAGGTGATCACTCACCTAGAGCCAGACATCCTGGAATGTGAAGTCAAGTGAGCCTTAGGAGGCATCACGATGAACAAAGCTAATGGAGGTGATGGAATTCCAGTTGAGTTATTTCAAGTCCTGCTGTGAAAGTGCTGCACTCAATATGCCAACAAATTTGGAAAATTCAGCAGTGGGCACAGGACTGGAAAAGGTCAGTTTTCATTCCAGTCCCAAAGAAAGGCAATGCCAATGAATGTTCAAACGACTGCACAATTGCACTCATTTCAGATGCCAACAAAGTAATGCTCAAAATTCTCCAAGCTAGGCTTCAGCAGTACCTGAACCAAGAACTTCCAGTTCAAGCTGGATTTAGAAAAGGCAGAGATCAAATTACCGGCATCCGTTGTATCATAGAAAAAGCAAAGGAGTTCAGGAAAAAAAATCTACTTTATTGACTACACCAAAGCCTTTGACTGTGTGGAAACTGGAAAATTCTTAAATAGATGGGAATACCAGATTGCCTCCTGAGAAATCTCTATGCAGGTCAAGAAGCAACTGTTAGAACCGGACATGGAGCAACAAACTGGTTCCAGATCGGGAAAGGAGTACATCAAGGCTGTATATGTCACCCTGTTTATTTAACTTATATTCAGAGTACATCATGTGAAATTCTGGGCTGGATGAAGCACAAGCTGGATCAAGATTGCTGGGAGAAATATCAATAACCTCACATAGGCAGATGACACCACCCTTATGGCAGAAAGCAAAGTGGAACTGAAGAGCCTCTTGATGAAAGTGAAAGAGGAGAGTGAAAAAATTGGCTTAAAATTCAACCTTCAAAAAACTAAAATCATGGCATCTGGTCCCATCACTTCAAGGCAAGTAGATGGGGAAAAAGTGGAAGCAGTGACAGACTTTATTTTCTTGGGCTCCAAAATCATTACAGATGGTGACTGCAGCCATGAAATTAAAAGATGCTGCTTGCTCCTTGGAATAAAAGCTATGACAAACCTAGACAGCATATTAAAAAGCAGAGACATTACTTTGCCGACAAAGGTCTGTCTTGTCAAAGCTATGGTTTTTCCAGNCAATGAATGTTCAAACGACTGCACAATTGCACTCATTTCAGATGCCAACAAAGTAATGCTCAAAATTCTCCAAGCTAGGCTTCAGCAGTACCTGAACCAAGAACTTCCAGTTCAAGCTGGATTTAGAAAAGGCAGAGATCAAATTACTGGCATCCGTTGTATCATAGAAAAAGCAAAGGAGTTCAGGAAAAAAAATCTATTGACTACACCAAAGCCTTTGACTGTGTGGAAACTGGAAAATTCTTAAATAGATGGGAATACCAGATTGCCTCCTGAGAAATCTCTATGCAGGTCAAGAAGCAACTGTTAGAACCGGACATGGAGCAACAAACTGGTTCCAGATCGGGAAAGGAGTACATCAAGGCTGTATATGTCACCCTGTTTATTTAACTTATATTCAGAGTACATCATGTGAAATTCTGGGCTGGATGAAGCACAAGCTGGATCAAGATTGCTGGGAGAAATATCAATAACCTCACATAGGCAGATGACACCACCCTTATGGCAGAAAGCAAAGTGGAACTGAAGAGCCTCTTGATGAAAGTGAAAGAGGAGAGTGAAAAAATTGGCTTAAAATTCAACCTTCAAAAAACTAAAATCATGGCATCTGGTCCCATCACTTCAAGGCAAGTAGATGGGGAAAAAGTGGAAGCAGTGACAGACTTTATTTTCTTGGGCTCCAAAATCATTACAGATGGTGACTGCAGCCATGAAATTAAAAGATGCTGCTTGCTCCTTGGAATAAAAGCTATGACAAACCTAGACAGCATATTAAAAAGCAGAGACATTACTTTGCCGACAAAGGTCTGTCTTGTCAAAGCTATGGTTTTTCCAGTAGTCATATACGGATGTGAGAGCTGGACTGTAAAGAAAGCTGAACGCCGAAGAATTGATGCTTTTGAACTGTGGTGCTGGAGAAGACTCTTGAGATCCAACCAGTCAATCCTAAAGGAAATCAGTCCTGAATACTCATTGGAAGGACTGATGCTGAAGCTGAAACTCCAGTGCTTTGGCCACCTGATGCGAAGAACTGACTCTTTGGAAAAGACCTTGATGCTGGGAAAGATTGAAGTCTGGAGGAGAAGGGGATGACAGAGGATGAGATGGTTGGATGGTATCACTGACTCAATGGAGATGAGTTTGAGCAAGCTCTGGGAGTTGGTGATGGACATGGAACCCTGGCATGCTGCAGTCCATGGGGTCACAAAAAGTTGGACATGACTGAATGAACTGAAATGAACTGAGCTGAAAATAGGAAAGTGCCTGGTGTGAACTAGATGTACAGTAAATAGCAAATCTGACTAAGCATTGCAAAGTACCTAATTGATCTCAAAATGAACAAGAATCATCTTAGGCAGTATAAATCCCACCATCTAACAGAAGGCAGATAAAAGCACAACTTTAGTACAAGAAACAATATCTAATTGTTACAGGAGGGAATACTAGGATGGGCGAGGAGAGAGTTAAGGAGAGAAGGAATCATATGTCACAAGCATACTATCAGTAGGCTAACCAAGCTCTGGACCAGACAAAAGGCACGTGAATGATGGACTAAGAGCTTAGAAGGGGCCAAGAGACTGAAATCAAGAGGACAGTTGGGAGATGGAGAAGTTGGAAGAAGCTAGTTGATGGTCTGAAGGGAATTTCAGTGAAAGAAACCTTGGAGGGTGATAATTTCTTGTTACTCACTTTCCTTTCTTCTCCACTACATAGTTTGACTTGTAAGCCTGAGCTAAGACGATACCTTTGGAGACAATAGTAATCCTTTCAGCTACAGTTAGAGATCCTGGGTCAGCTTCTCTAGCCCACTCCTTTCTGTTTTGTAATTCAGTGCTTCAATGGGATATTCAGTTTAAGGCATACTGTTGAAGAGCTTGGCTTAAAAGCCTCGTCTGTGCTAAAGGTAATTTCCCTTATGCTTTTCAAGAGAGTGGGGAGAAGGCTAATGAGGACTGATTGCATCACTTAATTGAAGCAGACCTGTGTCAACAGATTTTTGAATTTAAAGTCTCTGGACTATAAGAGAAATGGGATAGATCATGGTTTCTTCCTGGGAAGCGTGAGATTGAAGGGGTTGCCATGGTAATGCTAACTCCTACCTTGACTTACTGGCTTGTTTGTGGAGTATCTGCTCTGTTCCAAGACTCCCAAGGCTTGGCCAACTGTATTGCCTTCTAGTCTTTAATGGAAGGAGTATGTTTGAGTCTTTTAGTACTGCTCCAGGGTGAACAGTGTGATGGGCACTGGATCCTGCTAGGCCCCTTCTGTCCAAAGGCCTGTCCGTTCCAGAGACTACTTTGTCCTTGACATTATCCTTGAGCCCCAAAGCCTGTGAGAAGCATGGTCATCCACTTCCTTCTACCTATGAAGCAATTCCAGAAAGGACTGCCATAATATTCTTTCCAATTATTAAGCAAATCCCAATGGGAAATGGCAGTTGTAGCGGCAAAAGTGAAGTTAGACTCATATCCCCTTCAGAGGAGTCTTATAAAAGGATCTGATGATGCAGACACTAATGAGGGCAAATGCTCTTTAGCATGAAGTCTTGATACATCCCTAAGGAATCAGATGGAAAGCCTTGACACCCCAGTATTTTGTGGCTATTTCTCTGAGTATTTATGGGTATTTCTCAGTATTTCTCTGAGCCAGGACCTCTGGGGCTATTAAAGTACTTGGACTGAGAAACTGGTGTCTTTCCTTCATGTAAAAGGCTGGTGGTCACTCCTCAAACAGTAGAGCGTTTGAACATGCTGTCCTGTGAGCTCATAGCTAGGAGGATCACTCAGGTGGACGGGTTCTTCACCCCACGGGGCTCTGACAGCCCCTCCCTGGCTACCCTCTGCTCCTACTTAGCTATGATTCCTACCCTAGTCCACCCATGGAGATGCCGTCTCATCCTGCAAAGATGAGTTCCCACAGTAAACATTCATATGACTGGCTGCCCTAGTAGTTGTCCAGCTGTTTATGTCCCATTGTTAGTATTTAACTTAATCCTCAAGACAAATGTAGAGCTCGATAAGTAATAACTTTTTACAAAACAAACTCTTAGAGTTTTGTGAACTTTTCTATACATATATGTTATACTTTAATAAAATGTATTCCCCAGAAATATTGAACACTGTTATTAAAACAATACTTCCTAAAAGAAGTCTATGAAGTATCCCTGTACGTTAGTGGAGGCCTTGGGCCCTGTGCCACCCAGGCTTCCCTGGTGGCTCAGAGGTTAAACCATCTTCCTGGAATGCAGGAGACCCAGGTTCAATCCCTGGATCGGGAAGATCCCCTGGAGAAGGAAATGGCAACCCGCTCCAGTACTCTTGCCTAGAGAATCCCATGGAGGGAGGAGCCTGGTGGGCTACAGTCCATGGGGTCACGAAGAGTTGGCCACAACTGAGCACTTTGGACCCTGTGGCAGCTCAACCACCAGCAAATCAAGGAATCTGGTTAATCTTCCAGCACTTCTTGGTTCTCTTATGGGCTGTCCTTGTAGCTCTGAGAAATGCCAAAAGGTCTGATAAAAATGTGAGGGCTGCTGTTTTCTTTAATTTCTGTTTTAGCCTATCTCAAGAAATGTTTTAAAATACTAGAGTTGCTGAGACTTTGGGGATGAGCTTAGTGTGGGCACAGTTTTACCTGACTTTGATCTCTGCCTTTTTTGTTTCTTTGAATGTGACACCTTGCTTGAGGGATGAAGAGTAAAGGAGATGGGAGCGCGGGAGCCTCCTTTGCTCACTAGTGTATAATTCCATGGGCTTCCCTGGTGGCTCAGTGTTAAAGAATCTACCTGCAATGCAGGAGCCACAGGAGACATGGGTTTGATCCCTGGGTCAGGAAGATCCCCTGGAGGAGGAAATGGCAACCTACTCCAGTGTTCTTGCCTGGAGATTCCCCATGGACATAGGAACCTGGTGGGCGACCATCCCTGGGGTTGCAGAGAGTTGGACAGGACTTAAACAACTTAGCCTGGCGTGGCACATACAATTCCATCAGAGTTAAGGAATTGTTATGAAGTTCCTTAGGTATGATAATGGCTGCTGCTGCTAAGTCACTTCAGTTGTTTCCGACTCTGTGCGACCCCATGGACGGCAGCCCACCAGGCTCCCCTGTCCCTGGGATTCTCCAGGCAAGAACACTGGAGTGGGTTTCCATTTCCTTCTCCAGTGCGTGAAAGTGAAAAGTGAAAGTGAAGTCGCTCAGTCGTGTCTGACTCTCCGCGACCCCATGGACTGCAGCCTACCAGGCTCCTCCGTCCATGGGATTTTCCAGGCAAGATAATGGCATCATGCTTTTTTTTTTCTTAAAGTTGTTATCTTTTAGAGCATATATGAAGTATTTACAGATAAAGTGATAAAATATCTATGATTTGTTCCAAAATAATCCAACGGAAGGATGTAGAAGAAATAAAGTGAAGTTGCTCAGTCGTGTCCAACTCTTTGCGACCCCATGGACTGTAGCTCACCAGGCTCCTCTGTCCATGGGATTTTCCAGGCAAGAGTTCTGGAGTGGGGTGCCATTTTCTTCTCCAGGGGATCTTCCCGACTCAGAGATTGAACCCGGGTCTCCCACATTGCAGGCAGGTGCTTTACCTTCTAAGCCACCAGGGAAGCCCAGGAAGAAGAAATAAAGTTAGTCATAATCTAATAATTGTTGAGACTAGGAGATGGGCGTTAATCTCTCTGCCTTTTTTTTTTTTTAATTTCTTTTTGGCGGCAATGGGTCTTTGTTCAATGTCCAGACTTTCTCTATTTGTGATGCATGGGCTGTAGGGTGCACGGGCTTCAGTTTTTGTGGCACATGGGTTTAATTGCCCTGAGGCTTGTGGGATCTTCCTGGACCAGGAATCAAACCCATGTCCCCTATGTTGGTAGGCATATTTTTAACCACTGGACCACCAGGGAAGTTGCTCTTGGCTTTCATATGTGCCTGAAGTTTCCCATAATGGTAAGTTTAAAAGAAAATTGATAACGCAGTTACAATCCTGTCCTGACTACTGCTCTTGTGGGTAGAGGTAGCTGTAAGGCTGATCATTTGTGGTGCTGGCATCCAGCACTCTCTCCTCACCCCTCTGTAGTGCTTGGCCATTTACAGCACTGACGTTTATTCTTGCATTCCACCTGCCCAGCTCCCTCCCTGCAACCTGAGCTCCCAAGAGGGCAAGCCGGTGCATTGGCATTCTCAAAGCAGGACACATTTGGATGACAGAGGAAGACTTTGCTCAGTACCTTGAGGCCACTGGAGCAGGAGGAGTTTACTGGGAAGCCTAGCCAGCTGTACTGTGTCAGGCTGGCATTCCTGAAAAACCAAGAGCAGCTTGGGATGTTTGGAGCCACTGAAGCTGTATTTCTGACACATGCTAATGAGCTTCGCTCAGGGGTGTAAACAGAGTCAGCACTTCAAACTAAATTCTGGTGGAATTTAATAACCTTTACTTAAACTACCTCCCTAGACTGCTTCTGGCTAGACATAGTATCAATCTAAGAGGGGGCACTTCCCACCCCTGACAGCTTTCCAATGCCAGTTTTTAAAGAGCTGCCAACTACACCCAGCCTGAGTGTGGGTATTTGTGTTGACACATTGTTCCCGTTAGAGAAAAGCAAATGTGTTTTCTGAATACCCAATTTCAAACTTTTCAGCCGATTCCATAATCTCTCCCAAGCTGGTTGGGAGTAGACTGTCATACAGAGACCGTGAAGAACTGTGCTGGGAGTCAGATGGACTCATTAGGCTGGCACTGGACCGCTGATTTTTGTCATGCTAATTTCAGACCATTCCTAATCAAGGACCACCAGTTCCCCAGGCAGTTGTGGTCACTGTCTATTTGCCAAATTAGGTCTTTCTTTAGCCCCATAAATAAGGCTTTGAGTACGTGTAGNTCAGACCATTCCTAATCAAGGACCACCAGTTCCCCAGGCAGTTGTGGTCACTGTCTATTTGCCAAATTAGGTCTTTCTTTAGCCCCATAAATAAGGCTTTGAGTACGTGTAGCTGCATCCTTTAGTTACATGGCCAGAGCTAAGGCAGACAGTGACAGAGACATCATGTAAACAGGTTAACATCTTTGTTCCTTAAGACTAGCCACTCCTCCTGAAAACACTTGCCAGTAATTCAAGACCAAACTCATCACCCTTCCGCCTGACTCCCTCCAAGGCAGCATTTCCTGTCTTGAATAGGGCTGCCAGCCAGCCAGTCATTCAAGCCTGAGACCTGAGTACAAGTTACTTCTCCCTCTTTCTCATTTTCCATGTCCTCTCAGTCAGCAAGTCCTGCTTTTTCTGTGTCTTCCTGCCTTCATTCATTCATTTCAGCTACTTTTTGTCAGACACAGGGTTAACCTCTGGGGGTACAATGATGAATAAAATAGTCCTATACCGTCCCTACCATCAGTGCTTATCTGTTCTCCTGTTTAGACCCTGATGACACCCTTCCCAGCACCCCAGATCAGCCCCTCATCAGCTCCCACCAGATTTATTCCATTTCCTAGCTGACTCGCCTGCCTCCCCATGTGACTGCATCAGTGAGTCAGCTGTCACTTTTCTTGTTACAAATGACAAAAAGCCATCTGAATTACCTTAGCAAAGCTAGAGGAGGTGTTGCTTATTGATGCATATAACCAAACTACAGGAATGGCCAGAGCACAAGTGGGGCTTAGGATCAAATGCAACCAGAAATGTGGAAAGCCCACTACTGCAATCGGGAAAGTCTACTATTTCTGGCTTCTGCTTCCCTTT
>SJYW01001359.1:0-13549 GCA_006410735.1 Raphicerus campestris
GGAATGTAAATGGACCTAAAATCTAGAATTATATCAATGTCTATACAAATAAATAGGAACATTTTTATTCTTACCTCAAATGACTGAGTTTTATCAGCTTCCTGATTCAGACTGATTTTCATTTCTTCTCTCAGTTTCCATAAAGTTCTCATTCTCTTCATAAGTTTCTCCTGCAAAATATCCATGAGATTTAGTGACCCAGAAAATGACACCATAAATTTCATCCTGTTCATGATGAAGAAAGGCAGTTGTTGGTTACATGGAAATCTTGCATAGAATGCTGTGGTCAGTTTTCCACATTACTCTAATTTGATACTAATACTGGATATCAAAGTCACAGAAGTAAATACTAGAGAACTGGGGGAACTTTACAGATAATAGAATGTATTTCCTAAAAAATTAAGTCTCACACTTTAATATAGCCTGACTAAGAAAGCCTCAAGCTCCCATCAGAAGCCTCTGTCCCTAGTGCCACCCACCCCGGGATGCTGCATTTCCACACGTGTAGACAATTGGGCAACAAAACTGAAAGGACACATTATATGTGAGGATCCACATTCAGAAATCCCGCCTCCACTGTCTCCATCCCATCACCATCATCGCATCCTCATCCTCCTCTCTGACTTAGGAGCATCTAGATCCCAAACTGCTCTAGAGGCATCACCTACCCGGGACTCCTCAGCAGCCCTGTGTATCGGACTGTGGCTGTGGGCTGTGTGCTCAGGGCGTCCAGAGCAGGGCCCGCAGAGCAGGGTCTGGTCAGCCTCACAGAAGAGGCCTTTGGCTTCCTGGTGTATCACACAGATCTGCTTCTCAGAGCTGTGGTTGTGGTCAGCTCTGGCCTGTCTGGCAAGGGAAGCCAGCCTTTTGAGGACAATATTGGTTTGGAAATCGGGCCTCTCTGATATTCCCCTGCACTCAGGGCAGCTCCTTGGTGTCTGGCCTTCTTCCCAGCAAAGGCTCAGACAGGGACGGCAGAAGCTGTGCCCACAGTCTATGGTGACGGGATCCAGGAAGCAGTTCATGCAGATGGAGCAGGTGAGTTCACTCTGGAAGACCTGCAGTGTGTCTGAATCCATGTTTCTGAAAATTAAAGACAAATAAGAGAGGGTAAGAGAAAAAGTCTTCCTTCTGCCCTCATCAGGAAAGATAAATCCTCTGGACAANAGCAGTTCATGCAAATGGAGCAGGTGAGTTCGCTCTGGAAGACCTGCAGTGTGTCTGAATCCATGTTTCTGAAAATTAAAGACAAATAAGAGAGGGTAAGAGAAAAAGTCTTCCTTCTGCCCTCATCAGGAAAGATAAATCCTCTGGACAAAGTCCTGTCTTGAATTCTAATTTCCCTATTTGCTTACCTCCCCAGAACAAACCTAGAAACGGTGACTGTATACACCTTGGATTTGAACTATTATACAAAAGATGCAATACAATAAGAGTCTTGAGCAACTTTTTTGTTTAAAATAAACCAGGATTTCAATCATACTAAAATTATTAATACAAGAAGCTTAAAGATTAGTGTGAGTGTGCTCAATCCTGTCTGACTCGTTGCTACACCATGGACTGTAAACCACCAGGCTCGCCTGCCCTTGAGACTTCCCAGGTGAGAATCCTGGAAAGGGTTTCCATTTCCTTATTCAAGGGATGTTCCCAAATCAGTGGCTGAACCCATGTCTCCTGCATTTTCTACACTGGTGGGTGGATTCTTTACCATGGAACCACCTGGGAAGCCCCTTAAAGATTAGAATGGAGGGTAAGAGTTGGGATGACTTCACAGTTACTTTATTAGCTGATTCTGATAGAAGCACACCCAGAACCTCAGTCTGTCTCTCTCTCGACTTCCATGACTCCCTGACTGGAACCCACACTAGCACACCCTTCCTTTCTCTCCTCTTGGCCTCAGTTCCTTCTGTCATCAAAGTGACTGAAGTGCTTTTTTAAAGACAAAGAAATTTGTTTACAAAGAATTTGAACTTCATACAATCAATGTTGGCTTCAATCTGATGTTTTAACCCTAAAGAGTTCAAAGCTTGCTTCCAATGTAAATAACAAAACGACTCCTTTCAACACAAAAAGAAGGAAAAAAATGTCATTTCTAGTTCAGGAAAGCAAGTTTTCCTGGAGTCTGTTCATATCATCAGAGCATGTCATATTTTCAACTAGTAAATGTTCAAGTATCACAATGATCAGGAAACGATAGTCAGCATGAATATGTATAATCATTTGTAGACTGATAACATCAATGACCATGATAATATTAAAACAATAATAGGAGAACTTATTATGTGTTGCCTAGTATTTCTCAGCATTGAATTAAATCCTTTCCTATGGATTAACAGCTTTAATCATCTCGACAATATTTACGAATTTTCTACTTTTATCCACATTTTATAAGGTTACTTGATATAGTGTGGGTAAAAATAAGTTACTTGTCAGCAAATCCCACATTGAATCAATGCTTGAGGAAATGCTCAAACATAGACAGTACTGACAGAATAAGTACAACTAGCTTTTGTGTCCAGGACTGCCACTAAAGTTTTATTTTTAACTGAACATACCAGAATTTAATTGTACCTTGATCACAGCTCACCTTCGGTTGTAGTTAATAAAAGATTCTACTCTTTTTCAGTAGATAACTCTCAAATTCAGTTCAGGATTTAGCTGTTCCACTGCTGGTGGCAGAAACTTTCAAGTCTTCACAACTCAGCCAACTCCACACACCACAGCTCTCAGCTCCAGAGAAGACTGAGCTTGGTTCTTGCTGGGTGCTTTATATTCTCCAATGACCACACCCATTTCTTCCAAGTGATGGGGTTATCTACTCCATGAAAAGGTATAGGTGCACATGATTAGATTTTGCAGACTTGGAAATACATCAGGAACAATGATTGAATTCAAACTTTGAAACCTACTTAATCCAATTGCCACAAGCCAACTTCTGATAAAAGTCTCACCATGCATTTACCTTTGTAATGCATGAAGATTTTGTTTTGGAATAAACTATCCAAGTATGAATTTCACATCTTTATTTAATTTTGCTAAGTCACTTCAGCTGTGTCCGACTCTGTGCGACCCCATATATAGCAGCCCACCAGTCTCCACCGTTTGTGGGATTCTCCAAGCAAGAACACTGGAGTGGGTTGCCATTTCCTTCTCCAATGCATGAGAGTGAAAAGTGAAAGTGAAGTCATTTAGTCGTGTCTGATTCTTAGCGACCCCATGGACTGCAGCCTACCAGGCTCCTCCATCCATGGGATTTTCCAGGCAAGAGTATTGGAGTGGAGTGCCATTGCCTTCTCCGATTATAGTTTTAATAGCACCTAACAATATAGATAACACCACCAAGATGACACCACCCTATGGCAGAAAGTGAAGAGGAAATAAAAAACCTCTTGATGAAAGTGAGAGGGGAGAGGGAAAAAGTTGACTTAAAGCTCAACATTGAGAAAATAAGATCATGGCATCTGGTCCCATCACTTCACTGGAAATAGATGGGGAAACAGTGCCAGACTTTATTGTTTTGGGCTCCAAAATCATTGCATATGGTGACTGCTGCCATGAAATTAAAAGACGCTTACTCCTTGGTAAGAAAGTTATGACTAACCTAGATAGCATATTCAAAAGCAGAGACATTACTTTGCCAACAAAGGTCTGTCTAGTCAAGGCTATGGTTTTTCCTGTGGTCATGTGTGGATGTGAGAGTTGGACTCTGAAGAAAGCTGAGTGACAATGAATTGATGCTTTTGAACTGTGGTGTTGGGGAAGACTCTTGAAAGTCCCTTGGACTGCAAGGAGATCCAACCAGTCCATTCTAAAGGAGATCAGTCCTGGGTGTTCATTGGAAGGACTGATGCTGAAGCTGAAATTCCAATATTTTGGTCACCTCATGTGAAGAGTTGACTCACTGGAAAAGGCCCTGATGCTGGGAGGGATTGGGGGCAGGAGGAGAAGGGGATGACAGAGGATGAGAGGGCTGGATGGCATCCCTGATTTGATGGACATGAATTTGGGTAAACTCCAGGAGTTGGGATGGACAGGGAGGCCTGGCATGCTGTGATTCATGGGCCTGCAAAGTGTCAGAAACAACTGAGTGACTGAAATGACTAACTGACTGACCCATCTAGACCTATCACCCACTGGATTTACTTGTCTTTCTTAATTTGCTTGCATTCACTTGGTGATATTTCCTCAGAATCAGCAGTCCTTCACGTTCTATTTTTCAGCCAGAGTACACAAGCTCCCCAAAATACCACATACTGCTCTGACCAAGATAGCCAGAAGTTATTGTTTGGAAATAACTGAACTGCCCTGGATTGAATTTCATATCTTCATTTCACAAACTATATGATAGCACTAATTACAGCAACCAGTAATCTCAACAGTAACACATGAGAATGTGTGCGTGCTTTTTGTGTGAGACTCTTTGTGATCCCATGGACCATAGCCCACTAGACTATTCTGTCTGTGGGATTCACTAGGCAAGAATACTGGAGTGGCTTACCACGCTCTCCTCCAGGGGATCTTCCCAACCAAGGGATCTTCCCAGCCAAGGGACTGAATCCTTAGCTCTTATGTGTCCTGAATCGGCATGTTCTTTACCATTAGCACCACCTAGGAAGCCCACATGTGAGAAAAGAGACTATGATTTTCTTTCTAGGAATTGCAGTGACTCAGCTTGTTCCATCACAGCAAGCCTGCTTGTTCTCTAAAATGCAGTGATCTTTGCCTTACCTGATATGGAATAGGGGAAGGGAATGAAGTTCAGTGAGTTGAAAATTGAAATGTCTGAGAAAAAGAGGAAAGTTTAAATTAGATATAATTTATGTTTTGCAAACATTAATATGGTAAGATTTTATATTCCCAAAGGTGCCATTGCTGGTTTTTCATTTTCTCTGTACTATAACTGAATCTATTATTCATTGCACAAAGAATATTTATTATTTGTAAAATCAGAAAGAATTGACAAAAAAGATTAAAATTGTCTTCAGTTCATTTCAGTTCAGTAGCTCAGTCATGTCCAACTCTTTGCAACTCCATGAATCACAGAACGCCAGGCCTCCCTTTTCATTACCATCTCTTGGAGTTCACTCAGACTCACATCCATTGAGTCAGTGATGCCATCCAGCCATCTCATCCTCAGTCGTCCCCTTCTCCTCCTGCCCCCAATCCCTCACAGCATCAGAGTCTTTTCCAATGAGTCAATTCTTTGCATGAGGTGGCCAAAGTACTGGAGTTTCAGCTTCAGCATCATTCCTTCCAAAGAAAGCCCAGGGCTGGTCTCCTTCAGAATGGACTGGTTGGATCTCCTTGCAGTCCAAGGGACTTTCAAGAGTCTTCTTCAACACCACAGTTCAAAAGCATCAATTCTTCAGCACTCAGCCTTCTTCACAGTCCAACTCTTATATCCATACATGACCACAGGAAAAACCATAGCCTTGACTAGACGGCCTTTAGTCGGCAAAGTAATGTCTCTGCTTTTGAATATACTATCTAGGTTGGTCATAACTTTTTTTCCAAGGAGTAAGCATCTTTTAATTTCATGGCTGCAGTCACCATCTGCAGTGATTTTTGAGCCCCCCCCCAAAAGTCTGGCACTGTTTCCCCATCTATTTCCCATGAAGTAATGGGACCGGATGCCATGATCTTCATTTTCTGAATGTTGAGCTGTAAGCCAACTTTTTCACTCTCTTTCACCTTCATGAAGAGACCCTTTAGCTCCTCTTTACTTTCTGCCATAAGGGTGGTGTCATCTCCATATCTGAGGTTATTGATATTTCTCCTGGCAATCTTGATTCCAGCTTGTGTTTCTTCATTAAATCACAGTGAAATCAGAGACAGTTAGGTATCATCCTGTAGCCTCACGTGATGTTTCAGGGATGTATTTCCCTAAGATAAGAAGGTCATCAAATAAATTGTCACAGAACTTGACAATTCATGGAGACCTAAGGAGACCAAAGCTCCAGATGGGAGGAGAAGGAGGAAGGAAGGAAACTATACATGAGGGATCCTCTGGAAACACCAGAAGCTCACAGCTCCATTGTCATAATCCAGAAACACTCCAATCCTACCCAGAGGCCTTTTCACATAGTGAAATATGGGTAGGAAGCTGGGAGGCAGAAATTAATGATTGTTCACCTTCCTAGAAAATAGAAGAAATGCTTCTTCAGAATCAATACTGATAGTCGTATCACTTGTCAAGCTGTTTGTACAGACTCCCAGTCGGAGGAGTAGGTCACATCCGCCTTTCAGTACTGCCTCCCGGAAGTGGAAGGCCTGAGCTCCCCACACCACAACAGTCTCTCCACCCTGGGCTGTCTGGACAGGCCATGGCAGTCATCTCAGAAAGGCTTATATTGTGAGTGGTCATTGTCTGAGTCAGAACGTTATCCACTGCAGAAAGAGCAAAAAACAGATCAGCATGTGGGATTTCCACATCATGAGAGGTAGAGGCTCTCTACACAATGAGTCTTTTCATTTTCTTTCCTCCAAAAGTACAGGAAATGAATACAAAAGGGAGTTCAAACAGGTGCTTCTATGAAGAACAACAGCTATATATATATATATATATATATATATATATATACCATATGAAAACTCCTCAAATCATGTAGAAAAGGTAAAGAAAAAATACAGCTATATCTTGAACTCTGTGAAATCTGGCATGTCAAAATCTTGACAGCTTACTTCAAGAACACAAGAAATTTAATCTTTTCATTACTTTAGAAAATGTATTTGTGTCATTTGTCTTTAATATTATTTAATATATAAGTGGCACTTTACTATCACATGGGTATTTTGAGGACTATAGTCTCTACCTCTTAAGTTTTCAAAGTAAAAATATTTGAGAGAAATTCATCCATGTCTTATTTGAAAGCTTTTGAGTGGATGTTCTGACAAACCATGTTCACATACCCCTTGCCTTTCTGTTGTTTTGATATTATCTAACAGGATTACATTTATTTTGCCTAAGACACTTTTCATCTATTTTCTCAAAAGTTAGTAATTATAAAAATAACAAATATTTGTGTACAATGCATAAAAATGCAACAGTAACAGAGAAAAAATTAAAACCAAGCAATGCCATATTTAAACTCTCAGAGATAAAATAAACTGAATAAACTTACATGATGGACTGCTACAGTGACAACTAAAGTTTCTGTTTAGAACCAACTAACCAGTGTGGGAGGTGGGAGGGGGCTTCGGCATTGGGAGATCGTGTACACCTGTGGCTGATTCATGTCAATGTATGGCAAAACGAATACAGTATTGTAAAATAGAATAAAGTATTAAATAAAAAAAAGAACCAATTAATTAACTAATCTCTTCTTGCTGTCCTTATTTCAGATGTAACTAAAAAATGTATGACAAGGTCACATGCCATTTGGCATAAAATTATAAATATTCTCTTATTTTCTGCTTACTACACATGATTGCCTATTCTGAAAATGACTGGAATATGTGCTCAGTTTCTCAATAAATGCATCATTTTAGTAAACATTTCTAATTTCAGTGTCAGTGATATGGAAATGCTAGCAATGATAATAACTAAAATGTTAGTATCTTAAATCACCTTATATGAACTTGACTGACATCAGCCTTTTAATCTTTAAATTTATCATCTTTAGGGTATGAAGTCATTTTTTTTTTCCTGGTGATCACTTTTTTTCAATAGATATATTAGTCTCAAAATGTTAATATGCACACAAAAAACATATATTAGCCTAAATTACCACTTTAAAATATCTTCATTTCTTTAGATGGAGGAAATACAGGTTTTTATAAACAAGCAGTTCTGGGAGAACACATAGCTCCAAGTGAAAATATGAAATAAAACATTCTTTAACTGTTCAGTAGCTAAGTCATTTGTATTCAGTGCCTTGCAACCCCCAAAACTGTAGTTCACCAGGCTCCACTGTCCCCCACTGTCTCCCAGAGTTTGCTCAAATTCATATCCATTGAGTCGGTGGTACTATCTAATCATCATTTCTGCTACCCCCTTCTCCTTTTGCCTTCAATCTTTCCCAGCATCAAGGTCTTTTCCAGTGATTTGGCTCTTTGCATCAGGTGGCCAAAGTATTGGAGCTTTATCTTCAGCAACAGTCCTTCCAATAAATATTCAGGGCTAATTTCCTTTAGGATTGACTGCTTTGATACACATAAATAAACTCAAAATGGATTAAAAACCTAAATGTGAGATGATATACTATACAACTCTTAGATAAAAACATAGACAGAACACTCTTTACCATAAATCATAGCAAGATTTTTTTTTGAGCCTTCTCCTAAAGGAAATAAAAAAAAAAAAAAAGCAAATGGAATCTAAATAAACTCAAAAGCTTCTACACAGCAAAAGAAACTGTAAACAAAACAAAAAGAAAACCCACAGAATGGTAGAAAATATTTGAAAAAGATGAGACCAACAAGAGAATTGTCTCCAAAAATTTATAAAGAGCTCATGTGGCTCAGTATAAAAATAAGTAAAAAATGGGCAGATGACCCAAATAGACATTCCTTCAAAGAAAACATATGAATGGAAAAGCAACACATGAAAAGATTCTTGACATCAATATTTACTGGAGAAATGCAAATCAAAGCTACAGTGAGATCTAACCTTACATGAGTAAGAATGACCAATATCAAAGTTACTGCAAAGAGTAAATGCTGGGGAGAATGGTAGCTTATCATTGAGACTGCTGACATGTGTATGAACATGGCCTCTGGAGACATGGATTCAACCTGGGACCAAAAGATGCAGGCACAGCCACTCACCACTTTGTGCAATGAAATTTATTACAGTAACAGCAAAAACTTGCTGGAGAAGGCTTCCAGCAAAGTCACTGGAAGAGGCAAGAGAGCGCCTGCCTTGCTAGTTTAAGCGGAGCCTTATGTACTTCTCAGGCTTAACTGGCTGCTGAGAACAGATAAAAAGAAGACCTCAAGGTTGTAAGAGTTCCACCAGACCCTTTCCCAAGGCACACATCCTGAGATAATTTTGCACAAGATTAGCTGGAGAGAATGGTACTGGGCAATAGCTCAGGGGTACAAGTCTTGAGAAACAGGCTCCCAGGCAAGATTTGTTACAATTATAATCATTAGCATCAGTTCAGTTCAGTCGCTCAGTCATGTCCAACTCTATAGAGCTTAAGAAAAGCATTTCCACCAGTAAGATATTGCGCAGTGTGAACGTTAGTTCCTAGAGAGACCAGTTCTCAGGCAAGACACCTCGTTGTACGAGACATAAAGAAAGCAAGAGTGAGAATGTTCACCTCCACCTTAAAGGTGACCTGGACTGCCTAAGCTTTAACTCTCTCAAGAAGGTGGAGAAAAGGGAATCTTCCTGCTCTATTCATGGGGATATACACTGGTAAACCACTGTGGAGAACAGTTAAACTTTCCTTAAGAAACAAAAATAAAACTACTATATTATCTAACAATCCCACTCCTGGGCATATATCCAGGGGAAAATGTGGTTCAAAAGGATACATGCACCTCCATGTTCATTGACAAGTTGTTTGCAACCATCAAGACATGGAAGGAACATAAATGTCCAAGGACAGATGAATGGATGCAGAAAATGTGTTACATATACACAATGAAATATCACTCAGACATAAAAAGAACCAAAAATGCCATGTGCGGTGACATGCAAGGAATTGGAGACTGTCATACTGAGTGAAGTGAGTCAGAAAAAGAAAGAGCAGTATCATATGATATTGGAATCTAAGAAAATGATGCAAATAGTTATTTATAAAACAGAATCACAGGTGTAGAAAAAATAACATGTAACTTGTGGCTAAGAAGGGGTGAGGGATTAATTAGGAGACTGGGATTGACACATACATGTTACTATACATGAAGTAAATAATTAATAAAAATCTACTGTATAGCACAGGGAACTTAATACTTGGGAATGAAGTATATAAAAAATAATCTTAAAAAAGAGTTATTGTCATTATTCAGGAAATAAGTCATGCCCAACCCTTTACAACCCCATGAACTGCAGCACACCAGGCTTCCCTCTCCTTCACTATCTCTGGAAGTTTGCTCAAACTCATGTCCATTGAGTCAATGATGCCATTCAACCATGTCATCCTCTGTCACCCCCTTCTTCTGTCTTCAATCTTTCCCTGCTTCAGGGCATTTTCAAATGAGCTAGCTCTTTGTATCAGGTGGCCAAAGTAGTGGGGCTTCAGCTTCAGCTTCAGTCCTTCCAATGAACATTCAGGGTTGGTTTCCTTCAGGATTGACTGGTTTGATCTCCTTGCTGTCCAAGGAACTCTCAAGAGTCTTCTCTAGCACCACAGCTTGAAAGCACCATTCTTTGGCACTCAGCCTTCTTTATGATCCAACACTCACATGACTACTGGAAAAATCATAGCTTTTACTATAAGGGCCTTTGTTGGAAAAGTGATGTCTCTGCTTTTTAATATGCTGTCTCGGTTGGTCATAGCTTTTCTTCCAAGGAGCAAGTGTCTTATAATTTCATGGCTGTAATTATTGGCTGCAGAGATTTTGGAGCCCAAGAAAATAAAATCTGTCACAGATTCCACTTTTCCCCTATCTATTTGCCATGAAGTGATGGANTGTTACATATACACAATGAAATATCACTCAGACATAAAAAGAACCAAAAATGCCATGTGCGGTGACATGCAAGGAATTGGAGACTGTCATACTGAGTGAAGTGAGTCAGAAAAAGAAAGAGCAGTATCATATGATATTGGAATCTAAGAAAATGATGCAAATAGTTATTTATAAAACAGAATCACAGGTGTAGAAAAAATAACATGTAACTTGTGGCTAAGAAGGGGTGAGGGATTAATTAGGAGACTGGGATTGACACATACATGTTACTATACATGAAGTAAATAATTAATAAAAATCTACTGTATAGCACAGGGAACTTAATGCTTGGGAATGAAGTATATAAAAAAAATCTTAAAAAAGAGTTATTGTCGTTATTCAGGAAATAAGTCATGCCCAACCCTTTACAACCCCATGAACTGCAGCACGCCAGGCTTCCCTCTCCTTCACTATCTCTGGAAGTTTGCTCAAACTCATGTCCATTGAGTCAATGATGCCATTCAACCATGTCATCCTCTGTCACCCCCTTCTTCTGTCTTCAATCTTTCCCTGCTTCAGGGCATTTTCAAATGAGCTAGCTCTTTGTATCAGGTGGCCAAAGTAGTGGGGCTTCAGCTTCAGCTTCAGTCCTTCCAATGAACATTCAGGGTTGGTTTCCTTCAGGATTGACTGGTTTGATCTCCTTGCTGTCCAAGGAACTCTCAAGAGTCTTCTCTAGCACCACAGCTTGAAAGCACCATTCTTTGGCACTCAGCCTTCTTTATGATCCAACACTCACATGACTACTGGAAAAATCATAGCTTTTACTATAAGGGCCTTTGTTGGAAAAGTGATGTCTCTGCTTTTTAATATGCTGTCTCGGTTGGTCATAGCTTTTCTTCCAAGGAGCAAGTGTCTTATAATTTCATGGCTGTAATTATTGGCTGCAGAGATTTTGGAGCCCAAGAAAATAAAATCTGTCACAGGTTCCACTTTTCCCCTATCTATTTGCCATGAAGTGATGGAACCGGATGCCAGGATTTAGTTTTGTGAATGATGAGTTTGAAGCCAGCTTTTTCACTTTCTTATTTCATCCTCATCAAGAAGTTTTAAGATCCTCTTTGTTTTGTGCTGAAAAAGTGGTATCATCTGCATATCTGAGGTTGCTGATATTTCTCCCCGTAATCTTGACTCTACTTGTGAGTCATTCAGCCTGGCATTTGGCATGATGTACTCTGCATNGATCCTATTTGTTTTGTGCTGTAAAAGTGGTATCATCTGCATATCTGAGGTTGGTGATATTTCTCCCAGCAATCTTGACTCTACTTGTGAGTCATTCAGCCTGGCATTTGGCATGATGTACTCTGCATATAAGTTAAAGAAGCAAGGTGACAATATATAGTCTTGACATTCTCCTTTCCCAATCTTGAACCACTCTCTTGTTTCAAGTCTGGTTCCAACTCTTGCTTCCTTTCCTGCATACAGTCTTCTTAGAAAACAAGGAGGATAGTCTGGTATTCCCATCTCTTTAAGAATTTCCCACAGTTTTATTTGACTCACATAGTCAAAGGCTTTAGAGTAGTCAATGAAGCAGATGTAATTCTTTTTTTGGCATGTCCTTACTTTTCCTATGATCCAATAGATGTTGGCAATTGGATCTCTGATTCCTCAGCCTATTCTAGATGCAGCTTGCACATCTGGAAGTTCTCTGTTCACAAACTGTAGAAGCCTAGCTTGAAGGATTTTGAGCATAATCTTGATATCATGTGAAATGATTGCAGCCTGGCGTGCTGCAGTTCATGGGGTTGTAAAGGGTTGGGCATGACTTATTTCCTGAATAACGACAATAACTCTTTTTTAAGATTATTTTTTATATACTTCATTCCCAAGTATTAAGTTCCCTGTGCTATACAGTAGGCTTTTATTAATTATTTACTTCATGTATAGTAACATGTATGTGTCAATCCCAGTCTCCTAATTAATCCCTCACCCCTTCTTAGCCACAAGTTACATGTTATTTTTTCTACACCTGTGATTCTGTTTTATAAATAACTATTTGCATCATTTTCTTAGATTCCAATATCATATGATACTGCTCTTTCTTTTTCTGACTCACTTCACTCAGTATGACAGTCTCCAATTCCTTGCATGTCACCGCACATGGCATTTTTGGTTCTTTTTATGTCTGAGTGATANTCTGTTTTATAAATAACTATTTGCACAGTAGTCTGAACATTCTTTGCCATTTCTCTCTTTCAGATTGAAAGAAACACTGACCATTTTCAGTCCCGTGGCCACTACAAATTTTCCAAATTTGCTGGCATTTTGAGTGCAGCACTTTCACAACATCATCTTTAATGATTTGAAATAGCTAAGCCTGAATTCCATCACCTCCACTAGATTTGTTCTTAGTAATATCTCTTAAAGCACACATTTTTCACTTTTTTCACACTCCAGGATGTCTGACTCTAGGTGAGTGACCACACCATTGTGGTGATGCAGGTCATTAAGACCTTTTTAGTATAGTTCTTCTGTGTATTCTTGCCATTGCTCCTTAATCTCTCTGCTTCTGTTATGTTCTTGCTATTTCTGTCCTTCATTGTGCCCATCTTTGCAAGAAGTGTTCCCTTGGTATCCCCAATTTTCTTGAAGAGATCTCTAGTCTTTCTCATTTTTTCTCCATTTCTTTGCATTTCTTACCTTTCCTTGCTATTCTCTGGAACTCTGCATTCAGTTGGGTATCTCTTTCCCTTTCTCTGTTGTGTTTGCTTTTCTTGTTTTCCCAGCTATTTGCAAGGTCTCCTCGGACAAGCACTTTGCCTTCTTGCACTGATTGCATGGATCACAGCCTTGTGTAACTCAGGGAAGCTGTGAGTCATAACTTGCAGGGCCACCAAAAATGGACGAGTCATGGTGGAGAGTTCTGACAAAACGTGGTCCATTGGAGAAGGAAATGGGAAACCACTTAACTGTTTTTGCCTCACGAACC
>SJYW01001363.1:31726-42988 GCA_006410735.1 Raphicerus campestris
TTATTTTTATCTCAACTATAATTTATGTATAAATAAATTATGAGGTTTTTGCTATTTCTTTATATTTTTGGCAGAAAAAATAAATGACATACGTGTATATATATGTGCATTGAGAGGGCATATCCAAGCAAAATGGAGAAGTTGTGGGTAGGGCATTTAGGAGTGATGAAAGACTATTTCTTGTCTGCTTGTTGCTTCCCTGGGGTTTATTTTAGAAATCTCAGAAAAAGGTCTTGTTAAATATGGTATGAGTACTGATATAAAATTATTTTGCTTCATATAAACTTTTCATCATTATCATTAATACTATGTGTGCTAAGTTGCTTCAGACTGTGGCCCACCAGACTCCTCTGTCCCATGAGAATCCCATGATTCTCCAGGCAAGAATACTGGATTGGGTTGCCATACCCTCCTCCAGGGGATATTCTCAACCCAGAGATCTGTCTCTTACATCTCCTACATTGGCAGGCAGATTCTTTATCACTAGTGCCACCTGGGAAATCTCTATTAATACCATGTCTTTCAGCAATTTACAGTTACCAGAATACTTCTCTCTTCATTAATAACTTTGCCAATTCTCACAACAGTTAAAGTGAAGCTGGAGGTATGACTCTGTGTGTGTGTGTGTGTGTGTGTGTGTGTGTGTATCTGATTATCTGTTTACAGAAAAGGCTCAAAAGGTTAAATGATTTGTCTAAGGTCACATGCCAAATAGATAGCAGAGACAGACTTTGAAGCTGTGTTTTTGAATATTTGCCATATCCTTTCTTTAAAATCATTTTCCCTTGACTTAAGCTTCAAGTTAATAATTTTTTCTTAAAAATAGCTTGAACAAGCAACTAATTAAGGTTAAGTAAACACATTACAATTTGCAAATTTTTCTACTTTCACAACTCCATGTGATGGGAACTTAAACTGTTAAGTTCACTTAATTTTATTGTCTCCTAGACTACTTTCCCCTGACTGTTTTTTTGCTCTTAGAAAATGAGAAAATAAAAAGAAAGGTAAGAGGGAGGAGTGAGGAGGAATTAAATATTCTAGTATCAATTTCTATGGATTAACTTAAATAGAGAAAGTTATTGGTATGATGGAATACATGGTAGGACATGACACTCTGTAGGGGAAAATATGTCTTGTATCATTTGGGATTAAGCCATTTTGTTAATGCACTTAATTTAAAAGGAAGGACAAAATATGAAGTAAGTGTATCACTTACAGGAGAAAGATAATGAACATAGTCCCCAGTAACTCACTTTATGCCTGAGACAATCTACCAAAGATGCTACAAAAGTCTACACCTCTAAGAGAAAGGTTTCATCAGATTCCATTTTATCAGTGGTACTTATATTAGCTAATTAGTATTATCTAGTACTAATTCCTTATCCAAGAACTAATTTCTTATTGATAGTTCTTAGCTGTGACTAAATCCTATTCTATCTCATCTCTAATTCAGACAAGAATAATTTCTAGTACAAATGCTAAAGTTAAGCTCATTAAAGATTCAGGTCTTTAGGATAAATATTACCATGTCTCCTGTTTGTCATATATTCCACTTATGCTCTTTTCCAACATTTTCATACAACTACCCAAAACAGTTAGGAATTGGGATGTTTACTGAAAATATTTGCTTCTTTCCTTTTAAATTTTTTATTAGGCTTTATAGTATCAAAATGGAATTTGACAGAGAAATATTAGGTGATGTGAACTTGTGACCTGATAGAAAAAATAAGGCAAAAAGACCTTTGTGTAGTATTCTGAGTAACATAAGATCTAAAATACACACCTATAGATTTTAATAACCTGGTGATTATGCATACAAATTTAGTACCCTTTAAATTTGTGACCAAGTGGAATTTTGGGTTAAATCTGAGATGTAATAAAATTTGAAACATATATATTTATTATTAAAATAATCTCCCTTTTATTGACTTTTATTGGCTTACAGAACAATCAGTCTTTTGATAAATCTGTTTCTACCTATTAAAATAAAAAATGCAAAGAGAACATTGGGATAAGTAAAATTTCATTACCAAATGTTAGTAAGAGGTAGAATTTGGGGAACAGGAACTAAAACATGGGGCAAAATCATTTAAGCAGCTTCTTCATAGACGTTCAAGCCATACAGAGTCATGGGGGGGAAATGCAGGCCTCCATGGTATTAGCAAGATCTGATGAAATCGCTTTAGCATAAACTAATGTATATATATGGTGTGCTGCAAGCCGAGTTCTGTAAAAGCAGACATTGTGACAGGGTTTAGTGTATAAGATATTTACTAGGAAACAATACCTGCAAATGGAAAGGAGAAAGACACAAGATTGGGCAGAGGGAGAAGTTGAACTATGATATGGGTGGAACAAAATTCCATCCAGCTCAGCAGAAAGTTCTAGAGTAGGTATCTAGCTTCAGGCCTAAAAGCCCAACTTTCACACCCCATGCCCTTCACTCAAATAGGAGAGCCCTAGAAAGGAAATGACCTGGGGCTAAGCAGCTCTCTGTACCTGAGGCAAAGCCGAAGGTGCTGACAGATGGAGGCTGTCTGCTTCTTGGACTCCTGAGACTGGGCATCTCTGCTGAAGAGAAGTCTGAATAGTTTGTGCATCTCCATGTCTACCATAATGATACCAGTCTGTGGTATTAGAGTAAGTGTGGATTTAGAAGGGAAGGGGGCTAGTGTGGTTACTATTAACCTGAAGATAAATAAAAATAAGACTCTTTTATATTATTGCAAATCTATCAAATAGCACAGACGATATACTAGCAGTCAGAATGAAGCTACAGACTAAAGAGAAAAATTAATTGTTGAATATCTCAGTGTCTTAAGCTAGATTCTATTCAGATTTCTAAATTTTTCTTCTTTCCTGAAGTCTACAAAAGCAGCACAATGAGTCCAGGGGGCTATTTATTTCTGACTATAGATTAATTTAAAATATTTTTAACTTAGAAAAAAATCTTTGGAGTTGAACTCCCTTTTTAATTCTTCAATTAATGCCAAATTCTTAGCAAAATTACAAAAGAGATTTTAATTCGTGATCCAAAACCAATGATATTAACTAAATAACACCCAGTACCTTTAGCTCAAGAATCAATGATTCAAAGCTTTGATTGTTTTGCTATGTAGTATTTTTGCCCTTATCACACCCAGTTATATGCTGGCAAACTAGCTCTCAAAGGAGGAAAAAATGGTGATTTAGAGCATTTGCCAATTTCCACAGTGTATTCACACCTTGAATGATTTCAACCTACCAACATAATATCACCAAAGAAGGAACTAGAGAAAGACGCACACAACTGGTGTTTGGGCCCCAGTATGAGTTGGCTCCAGCACACCACTATTACAACTATTCCTTTCTTTTCTTCTTGTTCTTAGATTTTGTGAGAACCACACTTCCTGCCATTTGACAATGAATTTATCATTTTTAACATATAAAAGCTCTAAACATAAAACAGAATTATTTCAGTAGCCAGCAGGGTCTAGCACCTGATCCTCTAAATCCATGTATTATATCAAATTTCTTTATGCTATTTGCCATAAAAATGCCATGGTTGAATATCTGGTTGAATATCATGGTTGAATGTCTGAATACCTTAATAGAAATAAAAAAGAAAAACAATGGAAACTAAGTCACAAAAATAAAAATAAATAATAACAAAACCCATTCAAGGTAAATTCATGGGAAAAAAAGCACAAATAGAGTGAGATTATGAAGAAGAAAAAAAAAGCAAGACAAAGAAAAAATAACTGTTAGGCAAATTTATTGGTACTACAACTCATACCCTCCAAGGTGAAAGCTGTTCTATCATCAATAAATACTGTTCATAGTGTTAATGTTTCTTACTCTACTTTCTTTTTGACCTTTGACATATCATAATACCTGGCACTTGATGGTACTTACTAGAAAAGTGAATTTTAAACTTTCATTGTTTTCACTTGGCCTTGCCCTTAGCAGGTTTTATTGGTTGTGACCAATTAGTGGAACGAAGCTAACATTTATAAAATAGAATAGAATAAGGAATGAAGAGAGATGAGAGAGAACAGATAATGAGAAGGAAAATGGAGAAGACAAGAGAAAATTTAAAAGAATAGAAAACAGGGTGAAAAGAGTAGAAGTAAAGAGGACCGGAGAAGAGAATGAAGAAAGAGGAAGACAAATAAGAAACCGAAAAAGAAGCTCTTACACAAAGAGCCCACGTGTAAGACAAGAGCCATTTAATGAAACTGCTGTTTCTGTTATACATACATGTGTGTTGCATAGCATGTGTATATTGGGTAGTGATGTAAAACATACTTCCTACTATGATAGTCTAGGGCTTCCCTGGTGGCTCAGTTTAATAGTTTAAAAAAAAAAAATGCAACTCAGTGACCTAGGCTATCCTCAAGATCCCTTCCAGCCAAACTGTCCAATTCTCCAAGAGCTTTTTGTATTATACCTTTTAAAATGAAAGGTTTAATTAAAAGGAGAGTTAGGTGATCAAAATATAAAAAGATTACAACTACCGATGTGCTCAGTCACTTCAGTCGTATCCGACTCTTTGTGACCCCATGGACTGTAATCCACCAGGCTCCTTTGTCCATGGTACTTTCCAGGCAAGAATACTGGAGTACGTTGCCATTTCCTTCTCCAAAAAGTACTGATAGAACATATAATCCAATGGCACCCCACTCCAGGACTGTTGCCTGGAAAATCCCATGGACGGAGGAGCCTGGTAGGCTGCAGTCCATAGGGTCGCAAGGAGTCGGACACGACTGAGCGACTTCACTTCACTTTCAGAAGGCTGGTTATCATCAACCAAAGAATGGTCTAAAACTATGCTCTCTCAGCCAACATCTCAGAAAAAAAAAAAAAATCTTGAGAGGAGAAAAAACTTTCCACACATACTTTCCAGATCTAGTCTCAGGATGAACAGTGTCTCTCCCTTAAAGTGAAAAACAAAGCTTGACAATAAATCTTGAGTAAAGTCCTCATAAATTATAAATTAAACCATTCTCCCAGAGCCTTGACACCACATGGATTTGGCTTCTAAAACTAAGCCAAAGACGATGTTAATCCCAGCAAGATAACAACCTGCAGGCTCTTCCCCCGTGGCTCCTGTGAACTGCAGTTCATCATGTGGTATGTATTGTGTCCTCTGTGAAAAGTCTGGGCACTCATAGGTATACTTGTGACTCAATAACAGAACCAGCTAACTGTTTAAGCCATCCATTTCTGCAAAGATGGGTTGTAAGACAAAGAAGAGTTGAACCTCTAGAAATTCTCAAATAACATATTGACTATACCTTGCTGAAAAGTGCAGTATATTATCATGTTCAATTTAAGTGAAGTAAACAATCTGTAGTCTCTCACTTGGTCTGTAACTTTGTGCTTCTAATAATTACAGGCATTGGACCTGTAGCATTCAGCCATTCAGTTTTTAACCAGTGTTTCTGTACTTGCTGATAAGGTGCTTTGCAAATATTCACATTTGAAAATACATGAATATTTTGTTTCCTTAGCTCCTTTATGAGTTCTTTGAGAGAAAATGGATGTCTCACATTTTATATTGCCTTCATATGCCTAGCTTTCAGTTATGTTACACAGAGAAGATATTCAATGAAGGCTGTGAAATTAACTGCTCTTTTTTCTTCTTTATAGCTAATGGTGGTTTTTCCTATATAGTTGATTACTAAAATAACAAATAGTAAAACAGTCCTCAAAAAAATCTCATTTTGGAGGAATAATTTTCAGTGTATTTTCTTGGGAGTACCAGCAAGAGCTACTATTTTACTTGGTGTGGTAACTTGCAAACCACAAATGCTACAATCACATTTAAAAAATATACCCTGGATGTTGATAAAGTTAAAATACCTAGTCTTTGATCAGTTAACAAGGCTAATTAAAAAATAGCATTAAGTGCAAAAAAAATCAACATTTAACATGGTTATTCAAATGTCTCTTTCTACACTATAAGCTTCTTTAAGGCAGAGACATTATCTTTTCACCTCGGTATCTCTAGCTCCACTTGGTATCTCAAATGTTGGTCCCTCAGTCATGTCCAACTTTTTTGTGACTCCATGGACTGTAGCCTGCCAGACTCCTCTGTCCATGGGATTCTCCAGGCAAGAATACTGGAGTGAGTAGCCATTCCCGCTTCCCTGGTGGCTCAGAGGTTAAAGCGTCTGCCTCCAATGCGGGAGACCCGGGTTTGATACCTGGGTTGGGAAGATCCCCTGGAGAAGGAAATGGCAATCCACTCTAGTATTCTTGCCTGGAGAATCCCATGGACGGAGAAGCCTAGCAGGTTACAGTCCATGGGGTCGCAAAGAGTCGGACACGACTGAGTGACTTCACCTCTCCAGGGGATCATCCTGACCCAAGGATTGAACCCGGGTCTCCTGAATTGTAGGCAGATTCTTTACCATCTGAGCCACCATGGAAGCCCAAGCTCCAGTACTAAGGCAATTAATAAATGTTTAAATAATTGAATCAAATCTACCACTTTTAGGATTTCTGGTTTTAACAGAATATAAGCAAGAATTACAGACATTATAAAGCTTAAAAAAGAGCCAAGACAGTAAAAGGGATAGCTCTAGTACTATACCTTTTTGAAGTTTCCCCAAGGAACCATAGAATTACTGACTTTCAAAAACTGTAGTGAAGTTCAATAATGTTGAGTGAAGAGTTCTAGACACTTACAATATAAGGAGGTAATATTGGTAAAGGTCTTGCAATGTTGTTAGCATATAATAAGTACTCAATATTACCTTTTTAATAAATATAAATTATTCACTAATTTAAATATAAAAATAAAGATCAATGAAACTTTGTAGTATAAATGAGTTCACAGTCCTACTTGCTCTTTGTAAGCATTTTAATTAACATCAGAGTCAATCCAAACATCACGAAATGATTTTTTCAAATAGGTCACTAAAGATTTCTTTTTCACTTATAAAAAGTATACTGCTTATTCCATTAAGATTACCAACTTGAATCCAGCAGGAATTGAAGAGACAATTCATCAACTATTATATCTCCAATTGGATAGCCTTAACCTCAGTCAGAAGATCAATGACTGGAGAATTCAACAATCCGACACCTAAATTCCATCATTCTATTTAATTCATGGAATCAGAAGCTAAGTATTTTGCTACAACTTGTTTCAGATATGTTTTTTAAATACTTCCTTCAGTAAGTGATGAGTATATAAAAGAAAAAAGAATAATTTTGATAGTCTCCCTTGTCCATTAAAATGATTTCAGATTTCAACTATTCAATTCAACAATAGTCACTGAACATCCACCACAAGGCACCAAGTTGTGCATTTTATAAATGAATATGACCTCTGTCTTCAAAGATTCTATGATCTCTTAGGAGGGACAAGACATGCACAAACAGCTAAAATATGGTGGATGTAGAAAGTACTGTAAGAAAAGCAAAGGGTGGAGTAAGCTTAGAAGAAAAAAAGATGACTTTGGCTGGGGTAGAGGTTGAGGTGGTAATAATCAGTGAAGTTTTCATGGAACAAAAAAGCCTTAATGGAATTCTAGGCTTTTAAGTGCAAAGATGAACGTGAGTAGAAAAATTTTTGAGTAGANAAGGCAATTAATAAATGTTTAAATAATTGAATCAAATCTACCACTTTTAGGATTTCTGGTTTTAACAGAATATAAGCAAGAATTACAGACATTATAAAGCTTAAAAAAGAGCCAAGACAGTAAAAGGGATAGCTCTAGTACTATACCTTTTTGAAGTTTCCCCAAGGAACCATAGAATTACTGACTTTCAAAAACTGTAGTGAAGTTCAATAATGTTGAGTGAAGAGTTCTAGACACTTACAATATAAGGAGGTAATATTGGTAAAGGTCTTGCAATGTTGTTAGCATATAATAAGTACTCAATATTACCTTTTTAATAAATATAAATTATTCACTAATTTAAATATAAAAATAAAGATCAATGAAACTTTGTAGTATAAATGAGTTCACAGTCCTACTTGCTCTTTGTAAGCATTTTAATTAACATCAGAGTCAATCCAAACATCACGAAATGATTTTTTCAAATAGGTCACTAAAGATTTCTTTTTCACTTATAAAAAGTATACTGCTTATTCCATTAAGATTACCAACTTGAATCCAGCAGGAATTGAAGAGACAATTCATCAACTATTATATCTCCAATTGGATAGCCTTAACCTCAGTCAGAAGATCAATGACTGGAGAATTCAACAATCCGACACCTAAATTCCATCATTCTATTTAATTCATGGAATCAGAAGCTAAGTATTTTGCTACAACTTGTTTCAGATATGTTTTTTAAATACTTCCTTCAGTAAGTGATGAGTATATAAAAGAAAAAAGAATAATTTTGATAGTCTCCCTTGTCCATTAAAATGATTTCAGATTTCAACTATTCAATTCAACAATAGTCACTGAACATCCACCACAAGGCACCAAGTTGTGCATTTTATAAATGAATATGACCTCTGTCTTCAAAGATTCTATGATCTCTTAGGAGGGACAAGACATGCACAAACAGCTAAAATATGGTGGATGTAGAAAGTACTGTAAGAAAAGCAAAGGGTGGAGTAAGCTTAGAAGAAAAAAAGATGACTTTGGCTGGGGTAGAGGTTGAGGTGGTAATAATCAGTGAAGTTTTCATGGAACAAAAAAGCCTTAATGGAATTCTAGGCTTTTAAGTGCAAAGATGAACGTGAGTAGAAAAATTTTTGAGTAGAAAAAAACAGTATGACAATTGACTTGAAGATGGGAAAGCACAAATAATGTTCAAGAGACAAAAAAGACAAGTTTGATTAATTAGCTAGCAAAAAGTAAAGCTGGAAATGAGCACAGGAATCGTACTATAGAGAACCATGAAATTCAGGCTAAGAAATTTGAAGTTTAAAATCTATCCACACACTGACACTCCAAAGTGTACATTTCTAGTCTTTATCTCTCTATTAAATTCCAGACTTGTTTGTCCTACTGCCTACTCATGATCTCCAACTGAATCTCTTGTAGATATTTAAATTTATCATGTCAATATTAAACTCATGCATTCCCTCCTACTTCCTTCGACCCCACACTACTCCCCAGTCCCTCAAGCTCTCTCTCTACAATTTTCCCAGTGAATGGCAGAATCTTGGTGAATGGCAACTTCATTTTTCCATTTGCTTAAGTCAAAATCCTTGAAGTCATCTTCGACTTTCCTATTTTCCTTTCTCTCTAAATCTCTTTGGCTACTTTTACAAGATATCTAGACTCTACCACCTCTCACTGTTTCTACTGCCCTGGTCCAAGTAACCAACATTTCTTGCCTAAATAACCATCTCAGCATCTCCCAGTTTCTACCCTTGCCCCTGCTTCAGTCTATTTTTGCAACAAAATACACAGAATGATCCTGTTAAAATCCAAATAAGCTATGCCCTTCTTTCACTGGCCTCCTATCCCACTTAAAGGCCAAAGTCTTTACAATGATATCAAGATTCTCTCTGATCTCATTTCTACTCTTCTCCCTTTTATTCACATCTTAAACTTATCTCCACACTCACCAGCCATACTGGTCCCTTGATTTTCCTTACATATAGATGGCTTCTTCCTTCCTCCCATCTTAAGGGTCTTTGCATCTGCTATTATCCCTGCCTATAAGGGAGAAGGCAATGGCACCCCACTCCAGTACTCTTGCCTGGAAAATCCTATGGATGGAGAAGCCTGGTGGGCTGCAGTCCATGGGGTCGCTAAGAGTCAGACACGACTGAGCGACTTGACTTTCACTTTTCACTTTCATGCATTGGAGAAGGAAATGGCAACCCACTCCAGTGTTCTTGCCTGGAGAATCCCAGGGACGGGGGAACCTGGTGGGCTGCTGTCTATGGGGTCGCACAGAATTGGACACAATTGAAGCGACTTAGCGGATAAGGGTTTATTATACATATCCACATCACTTGCTTCTGCAATTGTTTCAGGTCTTTGTTCAAATATTACCTTCTTCATACATTCTTCCTCAATTACACCATTTTAAATTGCAATACTTCTTTCCCACTCTCTTTCCCCTCTCTTATCTATTTCCCCCCCACAGCAGTTCTATGTTAGTTACTTTTATCATTGATTCTTGCTTACCCTCCACTTACTAGAATATAAACTCAGGCAGGGCAGTGACATTTATAGACTAGAATATCAAGAAGACTAGAAAATTGTAAGAAACAAGTGCTTTATGATAATTTTTTATAAATTAAGCATAATGAGACGTGTGCTTTAGCATGAATACATTGGAATGAGTGAGTAGAGTGGAGTGGATAGGGACAGACTGAAGGTGAGGAAACAATTTAAGACCATGTCGCTGCAATGTGGACATGAGCTGATGATAACTTTTGAACCATGTTAGTAACAATGAGAATGGAAAACAGAAGACAAATATGAGACATTTGCAAATAAATTGGACTAGAAATGGCAATTCTATGATGCATGGAGGAAATGTAGGGATCAAGTGTGACTTAAAGTGATGATGATATTTTATAAGAACAGGAAATTTAAAAAGACTGATAACAAGCATAATGAAGAAATGCTCAATATCACTAGTCATTAGAGAAATGCAAATCAAAGTCACAATAAGACATAACCTCACACCTGTTAGAATGGCCATCACCAAAAAGACAAGAAATAACAAAGGCTATGAGGATGNAGACTGATAACAAGCATAATGAAGAAATGCTCAATATCACTAGTCATTAGAGAAATGCAAATCAAAGTCACAATGAGACATAACCTCACACCTGTTAGAATGGCCATCACCAAAAAGACAAGAAATAACAAAGGCTATGAGGATGTAGATAAAGGGGAACACTTGTACACTGTTGATAGGAGTGTAAACTAGTACAGACATCATGAAAAGCAGTATGAAGGATTCCCTCAAAATTAAAAATAGAACAACCACATGATTCAGCAATTCCTCTTCAGAGAATATATTCAGAGGAAACAAAACATTAACTTGATATCTGCATTCCCATGTTCATAACAGCATTATCTACAATATTTACACTAGCATTATTTACATTATTTACAATAGTCAAGACAATAGCTGGAAACAACCTATGTCCATCAATGGAAGAATAGATAATGAAGTTGTGGTATATATACAATGGAATATTATTCAGTCATAAAAAATGACGAAAGCCTCCCATTTGGAACAATTTGGATGGAGGTTGAGGGCATTAAGCTAAGTGAAATCAGTCAGACTAAGGAAGACAAATACTGCATGATCTCACGCCTATGTGGAATCTGAAAAAAAAAA
>SJYW01001368.1:15352-26035 GCA_006410735.1 Raphicerus campestris
GTGTTGACCATCTGGTGATGTCCATGTGCAGAGTCTTCTCTTGTGTTGTTGGAAGAGGGTGTTTGCTATGACCAGTGTGTTCTCTTTGCAAAACTCTATTAACCTTTGCCCTGCTTCATTCTGTATCCCAAGGCCAAATTTGCCTGTTACTCCAGATTGTTTCTTGACTTCCTACTTTTGCATTCCAGTCCCCTACAATGAAAAGCACATCTTTTTTGGGTGTTAGTTCTAAATGGTCTTATAGGTCTTCATAGAACTGTTCAACTTCAGCTTCTTCAGCATTACTGGTGGGGCATAGACTTGGATAACTGTGATATTGAATGGTTTGCCATGGAAACGAACAGAAATCATTCTGTCATTTTTGAGACTGCATCCAAGTACTGCATTTTGGACTCTTTTGTTGACCATGACTACTCCACATTTCTTCTGAGGGATTCCTGCCCGCAGTAGTAGATATAATGGTCATCTGAGTTAAATTCACCCATTCCAGTCCATTTTAGTTGGCTGATTCCTAGAATGTCAACGTTCACTCTTGCCATCTCCTGTTTGACTGCTTCCAATTTGCCTTGATTCATGGACCTGACATTCCAGGTTCCTATGCAATATTGCTCTTTATAGCATCGGACCTTGCTTCTATCACCAGTCACAACCACAGCTGGGTATTGTTTTTGCTTTGGCTCCATCCTTGCTTTCGTTCTGGAGTTATTTCTCCACTGATCTCCAGTAGCATATTGGGCACCTACCAAGCTGGGGAGTTGTTCTTTCAGTATCCTAATCATTTAGCTTTTTCATATTGTTCATGAGGTTCTCAAGGCAAGAATACTGAAGTGGTTTGCCATTCCCTTCTCCAGTGGACCACGTTCTTTCAGACCTCTCCACCATGACCTGCCCATCTTGGGTTGCCCCATGGGCATGGCTTAGTTTCATTGAGTAAGACAAGGCTTTGGTCCTAGTGTGATTAGATTGACTAGATTTCTGTGAGTATGGTTTCAGTGCGTCTGTCCTCTGATGCCCTCTTGCAACACCTACCGTCTTACTTGGGTTTCTCTTACCTTGGACGTGGGGTATCTCTTCACGGCTGCTCCAGCAAAGTGCAGCCGCTGCTCCTTACCTTGAATGAGGGGTATTTCTTCACTGCTGCCAAATATACTCTGTTAGTGTACCTGAAACAAATATTATACTGTAATTACTGATACTTCAGCATGTACATCAAGGGCTACTTGGCTATTAGTTGTGACTGATGACATAATGCACTGACCATTTCAGCTATTTTTTTGTTCTTGTGCTCCCTTATTCTTTTTGGTTTATTTGAAAATTTGTGTTTAGGATGAGATACTGAAATTGTTTATCAAGCATAGACTAAAATAGCAATTGAAGTCTAGTAAACTGATCTGAACTTTTAAAAATATTTTTTACCGCATACATCCTCTTTTCTTTCCCCTACTCAGATTACTTGACAGTTCCCTTCTATGTCAGTATTGTTTTGCTTTTTTCATACTTCTCTTTTACTTTGTTCTCACTAAATTGTGTATCCTTCCTTTAGTTTTCCTGCTGGTGAAATACTGCTTGTCCTCCAAAGTCTATCTACAACAGTTCATCTAATGGACTGTTTTTCTCAAATGATTTGTTTATGTTGCTATTATATTGTCAGTTGGGCTTAATTCTGTGTAATATCCACAGCACCTTCTCTCCCTGAATTTGTAAGTATGTATACTCCCAGTTACATATAGCAGCTTCTGAATTTTCTGAGGATCCTGGGTATAGATCATTTGTGTTCTTATTTCTTAGTACGAAGCAGAAGTAAGTGAGTTATAAGATTTAATAGATTATTAAATTTGAAAGGGAACCACTAGTCTTAGGACATACTTTTATAAAATACACTTCTAATTTTCTATAATAACAAAGAGTCAAAGCTGTAGATTTCATTTCATGTTTAAACTATCAAACTTAGATACTGATATGTTTCATGCAGATGCATTTGAATGTGACATTCATTGGTAGAAAATGAGAGATTGCCTTTTTTTACCTCTCAAATTGGTTCTCCTGCATTTATTATAAAGGTTGGGAGAACAGAATTATTGTTAGCATTGAGTGGTCAGTCACTGTAAATTATGTATGTGTTCCTGGAAATGATCCCAGAAATATCTTCAGCTACAGAATCTTCTAATCAAATGCAACACTTACTTTTTCAAAAGACTGTTTCAGTCTAATAGGATACTTATTCAGGCTAATCTCTTCCTGAAAGAGAATGTTTCATAATTCCAGCATAGATTTTCTTGCAAAAAAATGTAAATATATGTCTGATATGTTTAATTGGTTATTTGTAATTCATAATTATGGATACTTTGCACTCTTTATATGAAATACATTTTTGTTTCTGTATTTTAGTGATTTTCAGAGATACCCACCTTATTATTATTAAAAGTTTATGGAGAAAATAGAAGTTATTAAAGAGGTGTAGTTGATACTCTGTTTGAATCTCTCCATAAAAACTGACCTATGCTGATGGCAAAACATAAGACCCACAGACAATATAGTATCTAAGAAAACCTAGGTGACAAGTTATCCCAAATCTGGTGTCAGTAAGTGAACAGGAAGTACAGGGAAGGCAACATGATTTCTGCCATCGTTGAAAACTGGTAACAAGTATTAACTAGAAATCATGGGGGCTACGTGAAACTGGCAGCTAAAACTAGAAAGAAGCAAAGGAATTGTGGTAAGGAAGGATGTTTCTAGAGCAACCTTGGCCTGTAGACTTGTGAAACTAACCAGTAAGGCTCTTCCAATGACCGAGTCCTCCTCTGAGGGAAAATTGTTGGGAATCCAGTTCAGATGGAGCAAGGTTGATGGTGCAAAGGATAGGGAAGGGCCAGGTAAAAGTAGGGCAGGGAGACAACCAATAGATCTCATATCAAAAAGTCCTTGCTTTGACCAATGGGTGAAAACAGCAGAACAAGTTGCTATAGGAACATGAAGTTACAAAAGCTATGCTGTCCCACCCTCCTTTCCCCAGGGTACAAGAAAGGCCGTTTCAATCTTTATCTGTTTATTTGTTGCCTGTAGACTTAATTCTGCTCCTTATTTGTCTTTTTCTTTTTAGCTATACACACACATATATAGTTATATATATGAATATAATTATATATGTAATCATATATAATTTGTATATAATCATGTATAATTTACAAATAATCATGTATAATTTATATATACTATATAAGTGGAGCAATCTAATTAAATTTATTTATATAATCATTTACAATTTTCCTTTATGTATATCAATATAATTTTCTGTGTCAGAGGATAAGGAACAGCATAGTATCTAATATCTATCCATCAGACTTAAAACTGTTAAACCAGGAATTTATAACAAACATGATTACTGTGCTAATGGTTCCAATAGATAAGGTAGATAGCCGGCAAAGACAGATGGGCAATGTAAGCAGAGAGGTGGAAATTCTAGGAAACGATGGAAAAGAAATGCTGGAGATCTAAGACATTGGAACCAAAATCAAGAATGCCCTTGATAGGCTTATTATGGGAATTTGCTGAGCAAACAAATTTCTGAGCTTGAAAGTACTTCAAGAGAAGCCTGCAAGACTGGTAACAAAAAGAAAAATTACTGAAAGAAAAACCAAACAGAATAGAGTATCTAAGAACTATAGGGCAACTACAGAAGTTCTCTAGGATCATGAAGAAAGGAATAGAAGAAATATATGAAATAATAAAGACTGATGATTTAGGCAAATTAATGTCAGACAGCCACAGATACAGGAAGTTCAGAGAATAACAAGCAGAATAAATGAAAAACCCGTACATGTAGGCATATCATTTTCAGTGTAAAGAAAATTAAAAAGTCCAGAGAGATGCCGGAGGCAAAAATGTCCCTATAGAGGAGCAAAGATAAGTATTACATTCAACTTCTCAAAACACCATTGGAAACGAAGAGACAGTAGTGAAATATTTAGTGTTGAGGGAAAACAACAACACTCTACCAACGTAGAATTCAGTATCCTGCAAAACTACCCATCAAAAGTGAAGATTAGATAAAGAGTTTCTCAGACAAACAGAAATTCAAGGAGTTTTTTTGCCAGTAGACCTGCTTTGTAGGAAATGTTAAATAAGTTTGTCAGTAATAAGGAAAATATATAGGTCAGCAACTCAGATTTTTAGCAAAAAAGGAAGAGCATCAGAGAATGAATAAGTGAAAATAAAAAGTTTCATTTTTCTTGTTCTTAATTTCCCTAGCAGATATTTGAAAATAATAATAGCAATACAGTATCCAGATATATTCATATGCATTCATTCAATAACTGTCCAGACAGAAAGCATTGGGCCCAGTGGATTATTCACTGGTGAATTCTATCAAACATTTAAGGAACACACTACACTAATTCTTTATAATCTTCTTCAGTTGATTGATGCAGAAGGAATATTTCCTAACTTATTAATGAGACCAACATGACACTCTTGTATCAAAACGTGATACAACATTAAAGAATATTGACCACATTTTAGAAAAGCTCAGTCAATTCCAAAGAACAGAAATTAAAAAAAAACCAGGACCTTTAAAAACAAAACTAAAAATTAAAAAAAAAAGCTCCCAAAGGGACTTTTATGTTCCTTCTACTTGGAAATTACAAAGCACACTATTAAATAAATCTTAGGTCAAAGGAAAAATAAAATGGAAGAATTTCTTGAATATAGTAAAAATGAATACATGATATTTTAGAATATATATTTTAGAATATGTGGACATATCTAAGAAGGTTGCCAGGAGAAAACTTTTAGCATCAAATGCATGTATTAATAAAAATTAAAATAAAATGAATTAAGCAAGCAGATAAAAGCTAGAAGAACAATGTAAACAAGAAAAAGCAACAGGATAGGATTAATAAAGATAAAAATGAATTAATTTAAAATTGATTTCTTGAAAAAAATCAGAGAAAGTACAAATATTAAAACATTAGAGGTTACATAAGGATATGAAAGGGGGAACAGTCAAAATTTTGTATAAATTTAGTAAATTGAATCCTAAAGGACCATTTGCTCAATTATATGCAACTAGATTTGGAAATCTTCATGAAATGAATCATTCTGTAGAAAAATTAAATATACTACAGAAAGCCTAAACAGACTAATTGTCATAAATAAAAGAATTTCCTGATAAAAAATGCACCAGGATTAGATAAACCCCAATTTAACTATGCAGCTTAAATTATTCCATAGATAGGGAAAGTGGGAAAATTTCAAATTTATTTTGTTACACAAGTAAAACATGGATTCTAAAATCTTAAAAAATTATTATGAGAAATTATATAATAATTTTAACTATGAATATTGACACACAAATCCAAAGTAAAATGTTTTAGCAGAAAACAGTGTTGCCTTAAGACATACATCATAACCAAGTGGGGTTTATTCCAGGAATTCAAGAATGGCTCAATACCAAAAACTCAATTAGTGTAATTCTTCATATTTGTAGAGCTCAGGAGAAAAATCCTTTTGACATGTCTGAAGATAGGGAAAAATTACTTTACAAAACTTAATTTATTTTTCAAAAAATAATAAGAATTGATGGATATCTCCTGAACATTTATTTTACAGACAAACTCACATTCTCACATATACTCACACACTTCAGTTCAGAACTCAGCACCTTAATATTTATAGGGGAGACGCTAGTGGTTTGAGGTGGAGATAAGCATGCATGCTCAGTTTCAGTATCTCTGCTATGTATGTGTGGGCTGGGGGAACAAGCCAGTGTTATTAGGCATATAGAGTTTGCACATTACATTTCCAGTTGCAGATGATTTGATGATATATCTGAGTCTCAAATGAATCAAGAGAAAAACTCCCCAAAATGAATTTATGAGAGATATCTATAAAATCATATAATTAGACCAGTTATAGGGTACACTGTAACTTCCACATCTATGGAATGATGCTTTTGTACACATACATATACACATATAAACTCAAATTTATGTTAAGCTTGAAGGAGACCAATGATTGTCTTAGACCAATCATTTATCAATAGTAATGAAGTGGTCCCTCAAAAAAGAAAATTCGTAAAAAACCCCCACAGAATTCTTGTTTAATGATATTGTTGATTCACACATGACTTTCTGGTGTTACTTTTTTTGTGGACTCAGGGCAGATACAGTAAGAGGATCTTTAAGATTTATTTCAGCCCAGCACTCTAATGGTTCTCTATTTCTATGACTGTTCTATACGTACTGTACCTATGAAATAACACTGTTGATTTTTCCCTACTGGTGGGTAGAACAGTATCAAGAATTCTGTCTCTTCCAATTTCTATGACATCACTGTAATTAAAAGTATTTCTTCCCATAATGAAACATGATAGAGCAATGTTTTATCTTCACTGACTCTCATTTCAGAATATCATTCACAATGATAAATAATGCTTTAGTGTATTAATGATGCATAATAGTTGTGATATTCCAGATGAACTGTTCTCATGCAAGTGAGAATTTTTGAATAATAAAAATGTCAGTATATGATAAATGCTGGATGATATGAAAAACATTCACCTTAAAAATCAAGTTTATGAAGCATAAATATCAGATACTTTTTAGGCTTTTCATAAATTTTATAGTAATAAAACATAATTATAGGAAAATAAATATTAACATTGTTGCTCTTTTATTCTGTTATTCATTGTGATAGTCACAGAATTTTGAGCAAAAGGGAGGTAAAAGAAAGACCAGTTGTTTAGGATAGAGCATATAATAATAATATTATGTATTTGTTTCTTAAAACCTTGTGTTTTAGTAATATAATTATTTTTTTCCTAATACATTGGAGCAAAGCAAAATACATGGTAGGTGTGGCAGAAAGGAAATACCCTAAATGAATACCCAGTATATAAAGAATAAGCAATTGCATAAAGTTCTCATAGAAGTTATAAGAAAATGTCTAATTTGCAGTAGAAATTTGTCTACTGAATGTCGAATATTTTCAGTAGATAATTATATTGGCCAGAATGGAAGTGTTTCCTAAATTGCAGTTTGTAAGCTGTGTGGGGGGCTTCCCTGGTGGCTCAGAGGTTAAAGCGTCTGCCTCCAATGCGGGAGACCTGGGTTTGATCCCTGGGTTGGGAAGATCCCCTGGAGAAGGAAATGGCAATCCACTCCAGTATTCTTGCCTGGAGAACCCCATGGACAGAGAAGCCTCATAGGTTATAGTCCACGAGGTCACAAAGAGTCGGACACGACTGAGCGACTTCACCTTCAAGCTGTGTGGAAATAATTTATTTTTTAAACATACAATGATGCTGCTGCCCAGTTAGGAAAGGGTGGTGATTCACGAGGACAAGGATGACATAATTGAAATCCCCTAAATAGGAAGCACTTTATGGACTATGTGAGTAATACAGCATCAATAAATTGTCGTAGAAACTAAAAGTCATTCTTGGAATATTTTAAAGATTTTAAAGAATTCTCACTGTGGTCAGAGATAAACTTCTGATCAGTGTTTCTTGAGATGAAATGAAAACTTCATAAAAACACTGAGATATTAGACTTAAAAAACAATTGAATCAAAAATCTGGGAGAAATACTCACTAATTCTAAGGCAGATGGAACCAGTTGGGAGAAAAACCTACCTGGAGTTCACCTCTGACACACACAGATTCACCGCAGAAGCTGCTCATGGCAGGAGAGCCCAGTGTGAGCTTAATTATGTAACTGGGTACATTTTTTAAAATTTATTTTTTAATTGAAGGGTAAATGTTTTAAACAATATTTTGTTGTTTTCTGTCAAACCTCAACATGAATCAGTAATAGGTATACATGTATCCCCTCCCTTTTGAACCTGCCTTTTTATTATTTTTTTTTAACTAATTGTTTTTTAGGTCTCCTTTTTCCAGGCTTCAAAGTTGAGTTCTTTCTTCCTTTTGGTTTTTGCTCTCTTAAGGTTGATCCCGTAGTTTGTGTAGGCTTCCTAAAGGATGAGATTTTTGCTGAGTTTGTTTGTTTGCTTTCTTGTTTTTCCCCCAGTGGGCAAGGCTGAGTGAGGGTGACAATCCTGTCTACTGATGATTGGGCTTATTTTTTTGTTTTGTTTGTTGTTTAGATGAGGCATCCTGCACAGGGTGCTACTGGTGGTTGGGTGATGCCAGGTGTTGTATTCACATGGTTTCCTTTGTGTAAGTTCTCACTATTTGATACTACCTAGAGTTAGTTCTCTGGAGAAGGCAATGGCACCCCACTCCAGTACTCTTACCTGGGAAATCCCATGGACAGAGGAGCCTGTTAGCCTAGAGTCCATGAGGTCGCTAAGAGTCAGACACGACTGAGCGACTTCCCTTTCACTTTTCACTTTCATGCATTGGAGAAGGAAATGGCAATCCACTCCAGTGTTCTTGCCTGGAGAATCCCAGGGATGGGGGAGCCTGGTGGGCTGCCTGGGGTTGCACAGAGTCAGACACAACTGAAGTGACTTAGCAGCAGCAGCAGCAGCAGAGTTAGTTCTCTGGTAGTCTTAGAGTCAGTGGTCCCACTCTAAAGGCTCAGGGCTTGATTTCTGGTCAGGAACAAAGATTCCACAAGTGTTCTGTTTTGGCATTAAATGATATTAAAACAAATTCCCCCAAACAAGAAAGCAAAGATGAACCCCAGACAAATGGCTGTTATGAAATCAGGCAAATAATAATTAAAATAATGGATTATAGACATATACTTATATACCCATAAGCAAAATCAAAGCAGTCCAGCAAAAGTAAGGTACAGTAGATTGACCCAGTGAACAAAGGAAATCAACATTTATATCTACCACTTACATACAAAACTACCTAAAGCACAAACTGAAAAACAAAACTAAAGCAAGGTGCCAAGTGGGTAATAAAGCAATGAAAACAAAACTAGGAAATATGTTGAGAAGAAAGGAAAGAAAGAAAAGAAAGAACAAATAGATATGTAAGGTTAAACAGATATAGATAAAGAAGATTTATAAAGATTAACCACAAGGGGAAAAGAACAGTAGGAAAGGCATACAAAGGCATAAATGTAGAAAAAATACAATAGGATTAAAAATTATAGAAAAGAGAAAAACAATGGAAGAATGTAAAAAGGAAAACTTCACGGAACTGCAGAAGTCCAATGTAGAGGCAGAGTTTTATAACGACAATAAAAATTGTGACTGCATATACCCATATATGACTTCCCTGGTGGCTCAGACAGTAAAGCGTCTGCCTGCAATGCAGGAGACCCAGGTTTGATCCCTGAATCAGTAAGATCTCTGGAGAAGGAAATGGCAACCCACTCCAATATCCTTGCCTGGAGAATCCCATGGACAGAGGAGCCTGGTAGGCTACAGTCCACAGGGATAGGAAACAGTTGAATATGGCTGAGCTACTTCACTTTCACACCCATATACATATACACTTATAAGCAAAATTAAAACAGTCCCACAAAAATAAAGTACAATAGATTGACCCAGCATACAAAGGAAACCAAAAATTATATCTACCAGTTAAGAACAAAACTAACTGTAGCACAAACTGGAAAAGAAAACTAAAGCAAGGTGCCAAGTGGGAAATAAAACAATGAAAACAAAGCTAACATGTTTTGAGAGGAAAGGAAAGAAAGAATAGACATGCAAAGTTAGACAGAGGTACTTAAAAAAGATTTATATACATAACAGATTAACTCCAAGGGGAAAAGAATAGTAGGAAAAGGGAAAAAAGGAATAAATGTAGAAAAATAGGTTTAAAAATATTAGAATTAAAAAAGAATAAGAAAAAAAATGGAAGAGGAAAGAAAAAAATAAGGAAAATTCCACAGAAGCACAAAAGCCCTTTGTAGAGGCAGAGGTTTATAATAACAGCAAAAAAATGTAACTGAGGAAAAAAAAAAGCTCAAAAACTTAATTAGATTTCATAGTGCCAGTAAATTTGACAACTACAATAGAGGGGGGTAAAAAAGAAAAAAAATTTAAAAAATCCCAAAGAATCTATAGAATATTTCAAAACATAAGAATATAAATATTTCTCTTGAGGCACGGCTGTCAGAGTCCTTCAGCTTGCTGGGAGTCACGGTCCACCTCTCCTCCCTTGGATGCCCTCCAACACTGTGCTGGTCTCTGGACCTGCTGTGGGGGCAGCTCAGATTCTAATCTGGTTCTACTCCTGCGTGTTCTTGCCTCCAGTGTCCACAGCTATCAGAACTGATGTGTATTCTTTTGTGGGAGCTCTCAGTGTCCTATTCCATAGACACAGAGTCTGCCTAGTGGATTGTGTGGATTTAATCTGCAGCTTGTATAGCTGGTGGGAAGGTTTTGGGTCTTCTTCCTTAGCCACACTGCCCCTGGGTTTCAATTGTGGGTTCATTTCCACCTCTGCATGTGGGTCATTTACTAAGGTTTGCTCCTGAGGCTGCCCTGGAGGACTTGCGTTTGCCCCAGTGCAGGCCAGGTGTGGAGGTGGTGCAGCTGCTTGCGTTGCAGGGGTTCTGGCAGCACCTGGTACTCAGGGGAGTTGATAGCTAGGGCAGCATGAAATACAGTGCTTTAGAAGGGTTTGGCAATCAGTGCTGGCCAATACGCTCCAGTATTCTTGCCTGGAGGACCCCGCTGACACAGAAGCCTGGCAGGCCACAGTCTACAGGGTCGCAAAGAGTTGGACACAAAGTGACCCTGCGTGCATAGACCCAAGACTTT
>SJYW01001374.1:0-17950 GCA_006410735.1 Raphicerus campestris
ACATCTGGATTTTTTTCTTTTTAAACTTATTTATTTACCTTAATCAGAGAATAATTACCTTACAATATTGAGATGAAACTAGGACAAATACGTTCACAATTTATATGGAAATTTTAAGTTGGATTGTGGAGGTGGTCACTTTACATTTGGATGCTGGATATTTTTAAATTATTATAAATTATTCCTTTCACTGTTTGTAAACACTGTTAATTTCTTGGAAACAATTGCATTTTTTGAAGGTTTGCTGTAAAGTTTTTGAAGCTGAGATGAAACCAGCCTTTAGACCAGGTTTACTATTCCCCACTAGCAAGGCAATATTGTCTTCAGGGCCCTATTGACCTCGTTGGAGTTATGAGTAATTTCAGGGGCAGTCCTAAGATGGTGGAGGAATAGGACAGGGAGAACACTTTCTTCCCAAAGGATTCATCAAAAGAACATTTGAACGCTGAGTAAATTCCACAAAACTACTTCTGAATGCAGGCAGAGGATATCAGGCACCCAGAAAAGCAGCCCATTGTCTTTGAAAGGAGGTAGGAAAAAATGTAACAGATAAAATAGAGGCAAAAGAGGTAGGGAAGGAGATCCATCCCGGGAAAAGAGTCTTAAAAAATAGAGACACTTCCAAACACCAGGAAACACTCTCACTGGCAAGTCTGTGGTGAGCCTTGGAACCTCAGAGGGCAAAATAAGTCGGGGGAAAAATAAATACATAATTTAAACTCACAGGTTACATGCCCAATGGTAACTCCCAGCAGAGAAGCAGTGCAGACGCCCGCATCTGCCACTAGCATGAGGGACTGGGCAGGGGGGTGCGGGCTGCATTGCTTAGAATAAAGACCAGGCCTGAATGCCCCGAGGGCAATCTGAGGGAACTAACTTATCACCCTGGGATCACTACCCTGGTGAAAAGCCTTAAACTAAGACACTGCCTGGCCTGCTCACAGTCAAAGGAGTGAGCAGAGGTAGCCGGCTGTGGATGGGCCCATCCCCTGCCAGAGACAGGGAAGCGAGGGCAGCCAGAGCCGGAAGGGTGCAATCGTGTCCCCAGAGAGTCATCATTTACCAAACTGCAAGCAGCTGCTGCTGCTGCTAAGTCGCTTCAGTCATGTCTGTGTCTGTGCGATTCCTTAGATGGCAGCTCACCAGGCTTCTCTGTCCCTGGGATTCTCCAGGCAAGAATACTACAAGCAGGCTTCGTTGCTAACCAAGTCTTCTTGGAATTCTGGATGGTCAATATCCTCCTGAGAAGGTACGCCTGTTGTACACCCAGAAAACTGAGCAGCAGAGACGGAAGAGGCAATAAGTAGGAGCGACCGCACTCGCCAAACACCTGGTCACGGTCACCTGAGCAGCTTGGACCTAGAAGGGCACAAAACGCAGGCTCAACCAAGTCTGCACTTTTGAGGAGTACCCAAGTGAATGAACCTGAGCGGTGCATGCGACCCAGGGCCTGCCTCAGACAGTTCTCAGCAGAGNCGGTCACCTGAGCAGCTTGGACCTAGAAGGGCACAAAACGCAGGCTCAACCAAGTCTGCACTTTTGAGGAGTACCCAAGTGAATGAACCTGAGCGGTGCATGCGACCCAGGGCCTGCCTCAGACAGTTCTCAGCAGAGCAACCTAGAGCCTGAACAGTGTAGACTGGGAAAGCACACATGCCATGAGCAGGGGCAAACCCAGTGTGCCTGAGACACGACAGAGATATTTGTTTGCAGTGTTCCTCCCTCCCCACAGCACGAGTGAAAAAGTGAGCCTAAAAAATTGTCTACCACCAAGCCCTTCTGTCAGGGCAGAAATTAGACACTGAAGAGACCAGCAAACAGAAGAAGGTACAATGAAATGAACCACCCTGGAGGTGACAAGTGCAGTAGATTAAAACCCTGCAGTTAGCACTGACTACATAGGAAAGGGCCTATAGATCTTGAGAAGTATAAGCTGNAGCAACCTAGAGCCTGAACAGTGTAGACTGGGAAAGCACACATGCCATGAGCAGGGGCAAACCCAGTGTGCCTGAGACACAACAGAGATATTTGTTTGCAGTGTTCCTCCCTCCCCACAGCACGAGTGAAAAAGTGATCCTAAAAAATTGTCTACCATCAAGCCCTTCTGTCAGGGCAGAAATTAGACACTGAAGAGACCATCAAACAGAAGAAGGTACAATGAAATGAACCACCCTGGAAGTGACAAGTGCAGTAGATTAAAACCCTGCAGTTAGCACTGACTACATAGGAAGGGGCCTATAGATCTTGAGACGTACAAGCTGAATCAAGGAACTATCTGAAAGTAAACTGACCCCACACTGTCCACAACACCAGAGAAAGTCCTAGATATATTTTTATTATTTTCATTCTTTGAATTTATTATTTTTTAATTTTTAAGTCCTCTACTACTTCTTTAAATTTCATTTGTATAACCTACTATTACTTTGGAAGAAAAAAGAAAAGACCCTATTTCTTAGAGCAAGCTTCATATATATAGAATGATTTTTGTGAGTTTTTTTTTCTTTAATATTGTATTTTTGAGAATCCAACATCTACTCTACATTTTTAATCTTTGCTTTTTGGTATTTGTTATCAATTTTGTACCTTTAAGAACCGAATCTTCAGTAACCGTTTTTACTTGGGAGGGAGATCACCAGCCTCATTGCTCTCTCCCCTTTTGGATCTCCTTTTTCTCCACTAGGTTGCCTCTGTCTCCTCCCTCCCCCTTCTCTTCTCTACCCAACTCTGTGAATCACTTTGTGTGTTCCAGACAGCTGAGAGCACTAGGGAACTGATTACTGGCTGGATCTATCTTTCTCCTTTTGACTCCCCCCTTTATCCCCCCTAGCCACCTCTGTTTCCTTCCTCCCTCTTCTCTTCTTTGTGTAACTATGTGAACATCTCTGAGGGATCCAGACTGTGGAGAGCACATAAGGAAATGATTACTGACTAGTTTGCTCTCTCCCCTTCTGATTTCCCTTCTTCTACTTCTGGTCATGTCTACCTCCCTTCCTCCCTCTTCTCTTCTCTGTGTAACTCTGTGAACCTCTCTGGATGTCCCTTACTGTGGAGAAACTTTTCCTCTTTAACATAGATGTTTTATCATTGGTACTGTATAGATGGAGAAGTCTTGAGGCTACTGTAAGAATAAGACCAAAACCCAGAGGCAGGAGGCTTAAGTCCAAATCCTGACAACACCATGGAACTCCTGAATCCAGGGAACACTAGTCGATAGGAACTCATTGAGTGCCTCCATACCTACACTGAAACCAAGCACCACTCAAGGACCAAGAAGTTCCAGAAAAAGGCATAACATGCAAATTTTCCAGCAAAACAGGAACATATCCATGAGCTTCAGTATACAGGCTGCCCAAAGTCACTCCAAAACCATGGACATCTCATAACTCATTACTGGACACTTCATTGCACTACAGAGGGAAGAAATCCAGCTCCACCCACAAGAACGCCGACACAAGTTTGCCTAACCTTGACAAGGAAAGCCTTGACAAGCCATCCGTCCAAGCCCACCCACAGTGAGGAAACTCCACAATAAAAAGAACTCCACAAACTGCCAGAATATGGAAAGGTGACCACAAACACAGCAATATAATCAAGAAGAAGAGGTAGACAAATACCCAGCAGGTAAAGGAACAGAATAAATGTCCACCAAATCAAACAAAAGAAGAAAAAATAGGGAATATACCTGATAAAGAATTTGAAATAATGATAGTGAAAATGATCCAAAATCTTGAAAACAATAAGAAAATCCAGGTAAATAGCCTGGTGACAAGGACTGAGAAGATGCAAGAAAGGTTTAACAAGGACATGGAAGAAATAAAAAAGAGTCAATATATAATGAATAATGCAATAAATGAGATCAAAAACACTCTGGTGGAAACTAACAGTAGAATAACGGAGGTAGAAAATAGAATGGCAGAAATCAATGAAACAGAGAGGAAAAAAGAAAAAGAAATAGAAATGAAGGCAATCTCAGAGACCTCTGGGACAATGTTAAACGCCCCAACATAAGAATAATAGGAGCCCCAGAAGAAGTCAAAAAGAAAGACCTTGAGAAAATACTTGAGATAATAGTTGAAAACTTCCCTAAATTGGGGAAGGAAATAATCAGGCAAGTCCAAGAAATCTAGAGAGTCCCAAACAGGATAAACCCAAGGCCAAACACCCCAAGACACATATTAATCAGATTAACAAAAATCAAACACACAGAACAAATATTGAAAGCAGCAAGTGAAAAACAACAAATAGCACACAAGGGGATTCCCATTAGGAAAACAGCTTATCTTTCAATAGAAACTCTTCAGCCCAGGAGGGAATGGCAGGACATACTTAAAGTGATGAAAGAAAAAACCTACAGCCCAGATGACTGTACCCAGCAAGGATCTCCTTCAAATATAAAGGAGAAATCAAAAGCTTTACAGACAAGCAAAAGCTGAGAGAATTCAGCACCACTAATCTAGCTCTCCAACAAATGCCAAAGGATTTGTCTAGACAGGAAACACAGAAAGGGTAAAGAAACTCGAACCCAAAACAATAAAGTAAATGGTAATGGGATCATACTTATTAATAATTACCTTAAATGTAAATGGTTGAAAGTCCCAAACAAAAGGCAAGGGCTGGTTGAGTGGATACAAAAACAAGACCCCTACGTATGTTGTCTAAAAGAGACTCACTTTGAAACAAGGGGCACATACAGACTGAAAGTGAAGGGCTGAAAAAGATATTCCATGCAAACAGAGACCAAAAGAAAGCAGGAATAGCAATACTCATATCAGGTAAAATAGACTTTAAAACAAAGGCTGTGAAAAGAGACAAAGAAAGACACTACATAATGATCAAAACATCAATCCAAGAAAAAAAGAAATAAAAGGAATCCAAATTGGAAAAGAAGAAGTAAAACTCTCACTGTTTGCAGACGACATGATCCTCTACATAGAAAACCCTGAAGACTCCACCAGAAAATTACTAGAGCTAATCAATGAATATGGTAAAGTTGCAGGATATAAAATCAACACACAGAAATCCCTTGCATTCCTATATACTAATAATGAGAAAATAAAAAGAGAAATTCATGAAACAATTCCATTCACCATTGCAATGAATGACTAAAATACTTAGGACTATATCCACCTAAAGAAACTAAAGGCCTATATATAGAAAACTATAAAACATTGGTGAAAGAAATCGAAGAGGACACTAATAGATGGAGAAATATATCATGTTCATGGATCGTAAAAATCAATATAGTGAAAGTGAGTATACTACCCAAAACAATCTATAGATCCAATAGATATCCTAACAACTGTATTTTTCACAGAGCTAGAACAAATAATTTCACAATTTGTATGGAAATACAAAAAACCTTGAATAGCCAAAGCAATCATGAGAAAGAAGAATGGAACCAGAGGAATCAACCTGCCTGACTTCAGGCTCTACTACACAGCCACAGTCATCAAGACAGTATGATACTGGCACAAAGACAGAAATATAGATCAATGGAACAGAATAGCCCCAAAATAAATCCACACACCATTGGACACCTTATCCTTGACAAAGGAGGCAAGAATATACAATGGAAAAAAGACAATCTCTTGAACAAGTGGTGCTGGGAAAACTGGCCAACCACCTGTAAAAGAATGAAACTAGAACACTTTCTAACACCATACACAAAAATAAGCTCAAAATGTATTAAACATCTGAACGTACAACCAGAAACTATAAAGCTCCTAGAGTAGAACATAGGTAAAACACTCTCCGACATAAATCACACCAGGATCCTCTGTGACCGACCTCCCAGAATATTGGAAATAAAAGCAAAAAGAAAACAAATGGGACCTAAACAAAATTGACAGCTTCTGCACAACAAAGGAAACTATAAGCAAGGTGGAAATACTGCCTTCAGAATGGGAGAAAATTTTAACAAATGAAGCAACTGAAAAGAATTAATCTCAAAAATATACAAGCAACTCCTGCAGCTCAATTCCAGAAAAATAAATGGCACATTCAAAAAATGGGCCAAGGAACTAAACAGACATTTCTCCAAAGAAGACATACAGGTGGCTAACAAACACATGAAAAGATGCTCAACGTCACCCCTTATCAGAAAAAGACAAATCAAAAGCACAAAGAGGTACCATTTCACGCAGTCAGAATAGCTGCTATCCAAAAGTCTACAAGCAGTAAATGCTGGAGAGGGTGTGGAGAGAAAGGAACCCTCTTAAAACTGTTGGTGGGGAATGCACACTAGTACAGCTACTCTGGAGAACAATGTGGAGATTCCTTAAAAAATGGGAAATTGAACTGCCGTATGACCCAGTAATCCCACTGCTGGGCATACACACCAGGGAAACCAGAATTGAAAGACACACGGGTTTGTTAGCCATCTGTATGTCCTTTGGCCCATTTTTTGATTGGGTCCTATTTTATCTGGAATTGAGGTGCAGGAGTTGCTTGTATATTTTTGAGATTAGTTCTTTTATTTGCTATTATTTTTTCCCATTCTGAAAGCTGTCTTTTCACCTTGTTTATAGTTTTTTTTCTGTTGTGAAGAAGCTTTTAATTTCANGTCTGTTTAGTTCTTTGGCCCATTTTTTGATTGGGTCCTATTTTATCTGAAATTGAGGTGCAGGAGTTGCTTGTATATTTTTGAGATTAGTTCTTTTATTTGCTATTATTTTTTCCATTCTGAAAGCTGTCTTTTCACCTTGCTTATAGTTTTTTGTTGTTGTGAAGAAGCTTTTAATTTCAATTATGTCTCATTTGTTTATTTTTGCTTTTATTTCCAGTATTCTGGGAGGTGGGTCGTAGAGGATCCTGCTGTGATTTATGTTGTAGAGTGTTTTGCCTATGTTGCCTCTAGGAGTTTTATAGTTTCTGGTTGTACGTTTAGATCTTTAATCCATTTTATTTTTGTGTATGGTGTTAGAAAGTGTTCTAGTTTTATTCCTTTACAGGTGGTTGTTCAGTTTTCCCAGCACCACTTGTTAAAGAGATTATATTTTCTCCATTGTATATTCTTGCCCTCTTTGTCAAAGATAAGGTACCGAGGTCCAGCCCCAGTTGGATCCAGGGTATCCAAAGTGTGACAGCATCGATGACTGAGATTTATTTAGAGATATAGAGCGAGATAAAGAAAGAATATTGCAGCTAAGAAAATAGAGGAGAGAAAGAGGCTGATATTCCTTAGTTTATGCAGAAAGCCAATAAAGCCCCAGCACAGGCTTTGTTCTGTTCACATAGGCCACAGGCGCCCTCCGAAATAGCGGAGGATGCTCCACCTTGGGCACTCTCTCGAGTGGGTCTTAGAAGTCCAGGAAGTCCCTATGAGGTGAACTCATAGGGCACCTGCGCTCCAGGGAGTCAGCCTGAAAAGGAAAGAAAGAAGGACACGGGGTGACCAAGCTTCCGTGAGCAAGGCCTGCAACTTGTTAAAGAGATTGTCTTTTCTCCATTGTATATTCTTGTCTCCTTTATCAAAGATAAGATGACCATTGGTGCGTGGATTTATCTCTGGGCTTTCTATTTTGTTCCATTGATCTATATTTCTGTCTTTGTGCCAGTACCATACTGTCTTGATGACTGGTGGTTTGTAGTAGAGCCTGAAGTCAGGCAGGTTGATTCCTCCACTTCCATTCTTCTTTCTCAAGATTGCTTTGGCTATTCGAGGGTTTTTTTTTTTTTCCATACAAAGTGTGGCATTATTTGTTCTAGCTCTGTGAAAAATACCATTGGTAGCTTGATAGGGATGGCATTGAATCTAATAAATACATGAAAATATGTTTAACATCACTCATTATCAGAGAAATGCAAATCAAAACCGAATGAGATACCATTTCATGCCAATCAGAATAGCTGCTATCCAAAGTTTACAAGCAATAAATGCTGGAGAGGGTGTGGAGAAAAGGCAATCTCTTAAGCTGTTAGTGTGAATGCAAACTAGTACAGCCAGTATGGAGAGCATTGTGGAGATTCCTTAAAAAACTGGAAATAGAACTGCTTATGAGCCAGCAATCCCACCACTGGGCATACACACCAAGGAAACCAGAATTGAAAGAGACATGTGTACTCCAATGTTCATCGCACCACTGTTTATATTAGCCAGGGCATGGAAGTAACCGAGATGTTCATCAGCAGATGAATGGATACGAAAGTTGCTGTACATATATACAATGGATATTACTCAGCCATTAAAAAAAATATTTGAATCCATTCTAATGAATTGGATGAAACTGGAGCCTGTTATACAGAGTTAAGACAGAAAGCAAAACACCAATACAGTATACTAACACATACATACGTAATTTAGAAGGATGGTAATGATAACCCTGTATGCTGCTGCTGCTCCTAAGTCACTTCAGTCATGTCTGACTCTGTGCAACCCCATAGACGGCAGCCCACCAGGCTCCCCCGTCCCTGGGATTCTCCAGGCAAGAACACTGGAGTGGGTTGCCATTTCCTTCTCCAATGCACGAAAGTGAAAAGTCAAAGTGAAGTCGCTCAGTCGTGTCTGACTCTCAGCGACCCAATGGACTGCAGCCCACCAGGCTTCTCCATCCATGGGATTCTCCAGGCAGTAGTACTGGAGTGGGGTGCCATTGCCTTCTCTGATAACTCTGTGTGCAAGACAGCAAAAGCAAGACAGAATAGTCTTTTGGACTCTGGAGAGGGCGAGGGTGGATGATTTGGGAGAATGGCATAGAAACATGTATATTATCATATATGAAATGAATCGCCAGTCCAGGATCGATGCATGATACAGGATGCTTGGGGCAGGTGCATTGGGATGACCCAGAGGGATGGTATAGGGAGGGAGGTGGGAGAGGGTTCAGGATGAGAAACATGTGTACACCTGTGGTGGATTTATGTCAATGTATGGCAAGCCAATACAATATTGTAAAGTAATTAGCTTTCAAATAAAATAAATATATTTATATTAAAAATGAGTAATTTACTCGCTGGTAGATGGGGACACAATTAGACTGGGTGCAATTTGAGACTCAAGGATTGTTCCCTATTGTTCAGACCAGTACTATCAACTCTCTGCAGAACACTGGAAGGGTATCACCTGTGCCTTCCTACAGTTCTCTGTATGTAGCTCTCTCTTGTGAACTCTAGTTATATAGAGTCATTAATCTCTCTTCTTGGTGAGACTGTTTTGTCTCTGCCTAGGTTCAACTTCCATGTATGTGTTGGAAACTATTTCTAGAGTTGGGGCAATTGTAGAACTCTCCTTGCTTGCTCCCCACCTCATGAATTCATTCTCTGCTGACAGATGGTTGATGTACAACAATGCTCTTTCATTTCTCTTTCCTACTTAGGAGTTGTTAGAGACAGGAGGATAAATGTGTCTTTAATCAGAACTCACTAAATGCCTTGCGAATGCTAGGCACTGACTTCTGTGCATGGGTGCAGACCTGATTAGGGATATATGTTGGGGCCATAGGGAGCCCCTGTCTTGCTGGAGAAACATGCCCATTACAAATAGTATTTGCTATGTGGTATGTTCAGTTCAGTTCAGTCTCTCAGTCATGTCTTACTCTTTGCAACCCTGTTGACTGCAGCACACCAGGGCTCGCTGTTCACCAAATCCTGGAGCTTGATAAACTCATGTCCATCGAGTTGGTGGTTGCATCCAACCATCTCATCCTTGTCATCCTCTCTCCTCCTGCCTTCAGTCTTGCTCAGTAACAGAGTCTTTTCTAATGAGTCAGTTTTTCACATCAGTTGGCCCAAAGTATTGGAGGTTCAATTTCAGCTTTGGTCCTTCCAATGAATATTCCAGAATGATTTCCTTTAGGATGATTGGGTGGATCTCCTTGCAGTCCAAGGGACTCTCAAGAGCCTTGTAAAATGCCACAGTTCAAAACCATCAATTTTTTTTCACTCACTATTCTTTATGGTGCAACTGTCACATCCATACATGACAACTGGAGAAACCACAACTTTGATTATACTGAACTTTTTCAGCAAAGTAATGTCTCTACGTTTAAAAAAATTGTATAGTTGTGTCATAGTTGTCTTTTTTTTAATTTTATTTTTTTTAAATTTAATACTTTATTCTATTTTACAATACTGTATTGGTTTTGCCATACATTGACATGAATCAGCCACAGGTGTACACGATCTCCCAATTGTATAGTTGTGTCATAGTTTTCTTTCAAATGAGCAAGCATCTTTTAATTTCATGACTGCAGTCATCATCTGCAATGATTTTGGAGCCCCTGAAAATAAAGTCTCTCACTGTTTCCATTTCGCTGTCTATTTGCCACGAAGTGATGGGACCAAACACCATGATCTTCATTTTCTGAATGTGAAGTTTAAACCAGATGTTTCACTCTCCTATTCCACATTAATCAAGAGTCTCTTTAGTTCCCCTTCAATTTCTGCCAGGAGGGTTGTGTCTTCTGCATATCAGAAGTTCCTGATATTTCTCCCAGAAATCTTGATTCCATCTTGTGATTCATCCAGTTGGGCATTTCACATGATGTACTCTGCATATAAGTTACATAAGCAAGGTGACAATATACAGCCTTTACGTACTCCTTTCCGAAATTGGAACCAGTTTTTTGTTCTATGTTCAGTTCTAACTTGTTTCTTGACCTGCATACAGATTTCTCAGAAGGCAGGTAAGGTGGTATGGTATTCCCTTCTCTGTAAGTTTTCCACAGTTTGTTGTGATCCACATAGTCAAAGTCTTTTGCATGGTGAATAAAGCAGAAGTAGGTGTTTTTCTAGACTCCTCTTGTTTTTTCTATCATCCAATGAATGTTGGCAATTTGATCTCTGGTTCCTCTGTCTTTTCTAAATCCAGATGAAAATATGGAATTTCACAGTTCATGTTGTTGAAGATTTGCCTGGAGAAATTATTTTGGTAACATATGAGATGAGTGCAAGTGTGTGGTAGTAGAATTCTTTAAAATCACCTTTTATGAGGATTCCAAGGAAAACGACCTTTCCAGTCCTGTGGCCACTGCTAAGTTTTCCACATTTGATGGCATATTGAGTGCAGCGCTTTAACGGCATCATCTTTTAAGATCTGATATAGCTCTACTGCAATGTCATCATATCCACTAGATTTGCCCTTAGTGATGCTTCTGAAGACCCATTTGACTTCACATTTCTGGGTTGTCTAGCTCTAGATGAATCTTCACACCATCGTGGTTATTGTGGTCATTAATATCTTTTTTTGCAGTTCTTCTATTTATTCTTTCAACCTCTTTTTAATATATTCTGCTTCTGTTAGGTCTATCCAGTGTCTCTCTTTTATTGTGCCCATTTTTTTGGGTGAAACATTCCCTCCTATCTCTAATTATCTTGAAGAGATCTCTGTTTTTTACCATTTAATGTTTTCCTCTATTTCTTTCACTGATCACTTAGGAAGGCTTTTTTAAAATCTCTTCTTGCTATTCTTTGGAACTCTACATTAGATGGGCATGTCTTTCTTTCTCCCTTTGCCTTAAGCTTCTCTTCTTTTCTAAGTTGTTTGTAAGGCCTCCTCAGGCAACAATTTTGCCTTTTTGCATTTATTTTTCTTTGGGATGGTCTTGATGTGGTATGTACAGATCAAAAAATAAAGATTATGGCATCCAGTTCCATCACTTCGTGGCAAATACCTGGAAAAACAATGAAAACAGTGACAGGCTTTATTTTGCTGGCTCCAAAATCACTGTAGATAATGCCCACAGTTGTGAAAAAAAAAAAGAAAAAAAAAGATGCTAGCTCCTTGGAAGAAAAGCTATGAAAAACCCAACAGCACACTAAAAAACATTATTTTACCAGCAAAGGTCTGTATAGTCAAAGTTATGGTTTTATCAGAAATCGTGAGCTGATGTGAGAGTTGGACCATAAAGAAAGCTGAGTACCAAACAATTGATGGTTTTAAAATGTGGTGTAGGATAAGACTCTTGAGAGTCCTGTGGTCTACAGGGAGATTCAACCAGTCCATGCTAAAGGAAATAAGTCCTGAATATTCACTGGAAGGACCGATGCTGAAGCTGAACCTCCAATACTTTGGCCAATCGATGGGAAGAACTGACTCTTTAGAAAAGACCCTGATGCAGGGAAAGATTAAAGACAGAAGGCAAAGGGGAAGACAGAAGATGAAACTGTTGGGTGGCATCACCGACCTGATGAACATGAGTTTGAGCACGCTCCGGGAGTTGGTGATGGACAGGGAAACCTGGCATACTGCATCCCATGATATAGAAAAGAGTTGCACATGACTGAGNGTGTGTGGATTTATCTCAGGGCTTTCTATTTTGTTCCATTGATCTATATTTCTGTCTTTGTGCCAGTACCATACTGTCTTGATGACTGGTGGTTTGTAGTAGAGCCTGAAGTCAGGCAGGTTGATTCCTCCACTTCCATTCTTCTTTCTCAAGATTGCTTTGGCTATTCGAGGGTTTTTTTTTTTTTCCATACAAAGTGTGGCATTATTTGTTCTAGCTCTGTGAAAAATACCATTGGTAGCTTGATAGGGATGGCATTGAATCTAATAAATACATGAAAATATGTTTAACATCACTCATTATCAGAGAAATGCAAATCAAAACCGAATGAGATACCATTTCATGCCAATCAGAATAGCTGCTATCCAAAGTTTACAAGCAATAAATGCTGGAGAGGGTGTGGAGAAAAGGCAATCTCTTAAGCTGTTAGTGTGAATGCAAACTAGTACAGCCAGTATGGAGAGCATTGTGGAGATTCCTTAAAAAACTGGAAATAGAACTGCTTATGAGCCAGCAATCCCACCACTGGGCATACACACCAAGGAAACCAGAATTGAAAGAGACATGTGTACTCCAATGTTCATCGCACCACTGTTTATATTAGCCAGGGCATGGAAGTAACCGAGATGTTCATCAGCAGATGAATGGATACGAAAGTTGCTGTACATATATACAATGGATATTACTCAGCCATTAAAAAAAATATTTGAATCCATTCTAATGAATTGGATGAAACTGGAGCCTGTTATACAGAGTTAAGACAGAAAGCAAAACACCAATACAGTATACTAACACATACATACGTAATTTAGAAGGATGGTAATGATAACCCTGTATGCTGCTGCTGCTCCTAAGTCACTTCAGTCATGTCTGACTCTGTGCAACCCCATAGACGGCAGCCCACCAGGCTCCCCCGTCCCTGGGATTCTCCAGGCAAGAACACTGGAGTGGGTTGCCATTTCCTTCTCCAATGCACGAAAGTGAAAAGTCAAAGTGAAGTCGCTCAGTCGTGTCTGACTCTCAGCGACCCAATGGACTGCAGCCCACCAGGCTTCTCCATCCATGGGATTCTCCAGGCAGTAGTACTGGAGTGGGGTGCCATTGCCTTCTCTGATAACTCTGTGTGCAAGACAGCAAAAGCAAGACAGAATAGTCTTTTGGACTCTGGAGAGGGCGAGGGTGGATGATTTGGGAGAATGGCATAGAAACATGTATATTATCATATATGAAATGAATCGCCAGTCCAGGATCGATGCATGATACAGGATGCTTGGGGCAGGTGCATTGGGATGACCCAGAGGGATGGTATAGGGAGGGAGGTGGGAGAGGGTTCAGGATGAGAAACATGTGTACACCTGTGGTGGATTTATGTCAATGTATGGCAAGCCAATACAATATTGTAAAGTAATTAGCTTTCAAATAAAATAAATATATTTATATTAAAAATGAGTAATTTACTCGCTGGTAGATGGGGACACAATTAGACTGGGTGCAATTTGAGACTCAAGGATTGTTCCCTATTGTTCAGACCAGTACTATCAACTCTCTGCAGAACACTGGAAGGGTATCACCTGTGCCTTCCTACAGTTCTCTGTATGTAGCTCTCTCTTGTGAACTCTAGTTATATAGAGTCATTAATCTCTCTTCTTGGTGAGACTGTTTTGTCTCTGCCTAGGTTCAACTTCCATGTATGTGTTGGAAACTATTTCTAGAGTTGGGGCAATTGTAGAACTCTCCTTGCTTGCTCCCCACCTCATGAATTCATTCTCTGCTGACAGATGGTTGATGTACAACAATGCTCTTTCATTTCTCTTTCCTACTTAGGAGTTGTTAGAGACAGGAGGATAAATGTGTCTTTAATCAGAACTCACTAAATGCCTTGCGAATGCTAGGCACTGACTTCTGTGCATGGGTGCAGACCTGATTAGGGATATATGTTGGGGCCATAGGGAGCCCCTGTCTTGCTGGAGAAACATGCCCATTACAAATAGTATTTGCTATGTGGTATGTTCAGTTCAGTTCAGTCTCTCAGTCATGTCTTACTCTTTGCAACCCTGTTGACTGCAGCACACCAGGGCTCGCTGTTCACCAAATCCTGGAGCTTGATAAACTCATGTCCATCGAGTTGGTGGTTGCATCCAACCATCTCATCCTTGTCATCCTCTCTCCTCCTGCCTTCAGTCTTGCTCAGTAACAGAGTCTTTTCTAATGAGTCAGTTTTTCACATCAGTTGGCCCAAAGTATTGGAGGTTCAATTTCAGCTTTGGTCCTTCCAATGAATATTCCAGAATGATTTCCTTTAGGATGATTGGGTGGATCTCCTTGCAGTCCAAGGGACTCTCAAGAGCCTTGTAAAATGCCACAGTTCAAAACCATCAATTTTTTTTCACTCACTATTCTTTATGGTGCAACTGTCACATCCATACATGACAACTGGAGAAACCACAACTTTGATTATACTGAACTTTTTCAGCAAAGTAATGTCTCTACGTTTAAAAAAATTGTATAGTTGTGTCATAGTTGTCTTTTTTTTAATTTTATTTTTTTTAAATTTAATACTTTATTCTATTTTACAATACTGTATTGGTTTTGCCATACATTGACATGAATCAGCCACAGGTGTACACGATCTCCCAATTGTATAGTTGTGTCATAGTTTTCTTTCAAATGAGCAAGCATCTTTTAATTTCATGACTGCAGTCATCATCTGCAATGATTTTGGAGCCCCTGAAAATAAAGTCTCTCACTGTTTCCATTTCGCTGTCTATTTGCCACGAAGTGATGGGACCAAACACCATGATCTTCATTTTCTGAATGTGAAGTTTAAACCAGATGTTTCACTCTCCTATTCCACATTAATCAAGAGGCTCTTTAGTTCCCCTTCAATTTCTGCCAGGAGGGTGGTGTCTTCTGCATATCAGAAGTTCCTGATATTTCTCCCAGGAATCTTGATTCCATCTTGTGATTCATCCAGTTGGGCATTTCACATGATGTACTCTGCATATAAGTTACATAAGCAAGGTGACAATATACAGCCTTTACGTACTCCTTTCCGAAATTGGAACCAGTTTTTTGTTCTATGTTCAGTTCTAACTTGTTTCTTGACCTGCATACAGATTTCTCAGAAGGCAGGTAAGGTGGTATGGTATTCCCTTCTCTGTAAGTTTTCCACAGTTTGTTGTGATCCACATAGTCAAAGTCTTTTGCATGGTGAATAAAGCAGAAGTAGGTGTTTTTCTAGACTCCTCTTGTTTTTTCTATCATCCAATGAATGTTGGCAATTTGATCTCTGGTTCCTCTGTCTTTTCTAAATCCAGATGAAAATATGGAATTTCACAGTTCATGTTGTTGAAGATTTGCCTGGAGAAATTATTTTGGTAACATATGAGATGAGTGCAAGTGTGTGGTAGTAGAATTCTTTAAAATCACCTTTTATGAGGATTCCAAGGAAAACGACCTTTCCAGTCCTGTGGCCACTGCTAAGTTTTCCACATTTGATGGCATATTGAGTGCAGCGCTTTAACGGCATCATCTTTTAAGATCTGATATAGCTCTACTGCAATGTCATCATATCCACTAGATTTGCCCTTAGTGATGCTTCTGAAGACCCATTTGACTTCACATTTCTGGGTTGTCTAGCTCTAGATGAATCTTCACACCATCGTGGTTATTGTGGTCATTAATATCTTTTTTTGCAGTTCTTCTATTTATTCTTTCAACCTCTTTTTAATATATTCTGCTTCTGTTAGGTCTATCCAGTGTCTCTCTTTTATTGTGCCCATTTTTTTGGGTGAAACATTCCCTCCTATCTCTAATTATCTTGAAGAGATCTCTGTTTTTTACCATTTAATGTTTTCCTCTATTTCTTTCACTGATCACTTAGGAAGGCTTTTTTAAAATCTCTTCTTGCTATTCTTTGGAACTCTACATTAGATGGGCATGTCTTTCTTTCTCCCTTTGCCTTAAGCTTCTCTTCTTTTCTAAGTTGTTTGTAAGGCCTCCTCAGGCAACAATTTTGCCTTTTTGCATTTATTTTTCTTTGGGATGGTCTTGATGTGGTATGTACAGATCAAAAAATAAAGATTATGGCATCCAGTTCCATCACTTCGTGGCAAATACCTGGAAAAACAATGAAAACAGTGACAGGCTTTATTTTGCTGGCTCCAAAATCACTGTAGATAATGCCCACAGTTGTGAAAAAAAAAAAGAAAAAAAAAGATGCTAGCTCCTTGGAAGAAAAGCTATGAAAAACCCAACAGCACACTAAAAAACATTATTTTACCAGCAAAGGTCTGTATAGTCAAAGTTATGGTTTTATCAGAAATCGTGAGCTGATGTGAGAGTTGGACCATAAAGAAAGCTGAGTACCAAACAATTGATGGTTTTAAAATGTGGTGTAGGATAAGACTCTTGAGAGTCCTGTGGTCTACAGGGAGATTCAACCAGTCCATGCTAAAGGAAATAAGTCCTGAATATTCACTGGAAGGACCGATGCTGAAGCTGAACCTCCAATACTTTGGCCAATCGATGGGAAGAACTGACTCTTTAGAAAAGACCCTGATGCAGGGAAAGATTAAAGACAGAAGGCAAAGGGGAAGACAGAAGATGAAACTGTTGGGTGGCATCACCGACCTGATGAACATGAGTTTGAGCACGCTCCGGGAGTTGGTGATGGACAGGGAAACCTGGCATACTGCATCCCATGATATAGAAAAGAGTTGCACATGACTGAGAGACTGAACTGAACTAATGTACAGAAAACATCAGGGAACAGGCAGAAGTCTTTGGGGGTCCAGTCAAGCCTGTGGCCCTGGTGGGAATGGTGAAAGATTTAGGTGGAAGGGGAGGCTTTCCATCCTCTGGTGCAGGTGCTTGAAGCAAGGGTAAGGAGCATAAGATTTTGAATGTGTTACCAAATATTGTTAAAAAAAGAAAAGAAAAGAAAAAAACAAAAACCCCCAAAACTTTTTTCTGCAGCAGTGAGAACTTTGACTGAGTCTGTTCTCTAGATTTTACTGAGGGATGTGGAAGAAATCTGGAGTGGGCTGAGTTTGAAAAAATTATGTGACCAGTTTCTGGAAGGCCAGGTTTATGGTAGACATTCTGCCCTAGGTGGAAAACAAATCCAGAGAAAAAGTGTCCCTTCTGGAGTGTACATGCCTAGGTATCACATTGTTTCAGTAGATCAGTTCAATGGTGTTTTGGGGGCAAACAAGAAATGCATGATGGGTGGTTTGCTTTTTTCAATTCCTGTGGGTAGTTAGATGACTAAATGTTTGTTTACTTATTTGCATAGGTGGAATTATGCTTGGGAAAGAAAACTACATCAGGTCCACACATAGTTTGACATTAAACAGCAAGCATAGGAAGATTACTAAGGCAACTATAGGTAATTTAAACATGAGGGTCCAAATGTGGAAAGATTCACATAACAGGCTGAGATTGGATTGTACAGCTTGCCATAGTTGTTGCTATGAAGAGTAGCCATAACAGCTACTTGTTGCTATGCTGGAGATGTGGGAAACTGAGAAGAAAGCAAGAGCTTTTACAACTTTCCTTGCAGTGTGATTTCAGGGGAGATGCAGTTGACCAGGAAAGGCTGATGGTAAGGCTGAGGAAGGGAGTAATCTGAGACAGTAATCATTAGCTCTCATGTGAGCCAAGAAAAGAGACGCATAGGCTCAGTCAGAGTTCTGGGTCAGGGTTCAGAAACAGATGTCATTTGG
>SJYW01001375.1:0-33270 GCA_006410735.1 Raphicerus campestris
TATTTTCATGGGCTATTTCCTTCCTTGTCTTTTAGCCACCTCCATTCTGGACTCCTGTTTCCTATTCTAACCCCCTAATGGAGAGGACACCCCCAAAGTCTGAGTGAAAGGCCTCTCTGCTCATCCTTGCCTGGTCCTCACATGTCCTTCAGCAAACTGAGCTGCTTGCTGGGTGTCCTTCAAACACACAAGACCCACTGCTGCCGTGGAGGCACGTTGCTTTCACTGAGGTGCAGCCATGACGAGGCTTCATCTAATGGAGTAAAGTTTAGCAGACCCTGTAGCCATACCTTCTTCCTTTGAGGGAGAGGCCCATTTGCCCCTCTTTTGCCCTCAGCTCCCCATTCTATGGCCCCCCACCCTCTTCCCCAGCATGGATGCCCACCCTAAAGGCAGAATTGTTTAGGAAAGAAGGGAAGGAAAGAAAAGAAGCTGGATATTTTGGAGCATGAAATCTCTGAGAAAGTCCTCACAGAGGAATCAAATGCACCCGGAGTCACCCACAATGAGAAGCAAGTCCACTTGGGGAGATGTGGAGGGGACCCCACAACTGGACGCCACCCAGCTCCGCAGCCTCCCTGAGCCACCTCCTCCCTGCTGGTCTTCCGGCTGTTCCTTCACAGTGGGGGCTCCCCCTTGTGTCCGGGAGGTAGCAGTTACTGCTCCTCCCCACTCCTGACTCCTACAAGTCTGTCCAAGTCTACTCATTCTCCGGGCGTCCCCCAGCATCTGTGTGAAAGGGCCCTCTGCTCTGCCCTGTCCTGCCCAGTGCTCACCACTTGNGCAGTTACTGCTCCTCCCCACTCCTGACTCCTGCAAGTCTGTCCAAGTCTACTCATTCTCCGGGCGTCCCCCAGCATCTGTGTGAAAGGGCCCTCTGCTCTGCCCTGTCCTGGCCAGTGCTCACCACTTGTCCTTCAACAGACTGAGTCCTACTTGGCTGCGGTCTCATCCATCCGCTAACCAGACTCTGAGACCCATGAGGACGGGACTGGGTGTCTCCTAGAGCACTGTGCAAAATGCCTGCCACGGGGCTGTAGACATGCTCAAAATGTTTTATAAAATGGCACAGCCAGTTACGAGAAAGGGTAAAGGGCAGAGGAAACAGCCCCCCCCAGTACTAAAAATATGCTGTGCTCAGTTATTCCGTCGTGTCTGACTCTTTGTGACATTGTGGATTATAGCCCACCAGGCTCCTCTGTCCATGGAATTCTCCAGGCAAGAATGCTGGAGTGGGTTTCATTTCCTCCTCCAGGGGATCTTCCTCACCCTGGGATTGATCCGGCATCTCCTGCATCGGCAGGCAGATTCTTTTTACCACTGAGCCACCTGGGAAGCCCTATATTGAAAACAACTGTTAAGTATTAGCAACAGCTAAACAGGTGGCCCTGGAGAAGGTGATGGCAACTCACTCCAGTACTCTTGCCTGGAAAATCCCACGGACGGAGAAGCCTGGTGGGCTGCAGTCCATGGGGTCGTGAAGAGGTGGACAAGACTGAGCGACTTCACTTTCACTTTTCACTTTCGTGCATTGGAGAAGGAAATGGCAACCCACTCCAGTGTTCTTGCCCAGAGAATCCCAGGGGCGGCAGAGCCTGGTGGGCTGCCGTCTATGGGGTCACATAGAGTCGGACACGACTGAAGCAGCTTAGCAGCAGCAAACAGGTGGCCCCAAATGTTCAGAACCAAAGGAGACAGGGAGGTGAAGAAATGTTGCTATGGAGCCAGAAGGAATGAGATCACTTCCCATGATGGGAAGGGCTCCATGACTGCTGGAGGGTGGCAGTGAATTTTGGACTCTTCAAATTTTGCAAAGGAGTCAAGAGAAGGGCAAGAAAGCAGGACTGCTACATGAGGCTGTCTCCAGGACTGGCCAGTGCCAGAGCTGGTCTTAGAGGACAAACTGGGGCATCCTGCCACTTGGTGAGAGGCTACAACTCAACTGCGGGGGGCAGGGGGGAGCCCAGACGACAACGGGGTGGAATGAGGTGAAAGGCACCCTGGACCCCTGCTGGTCACGTGGGACGGTCACAGCAACAGACTCACAATAATTTAGCAGAGAAAATAGTTCTGATTATTTAAATTCTTGGTCATGCAAAGTAGCCTCCTATACATGAAACAGTGATGGAGGGTGAAAGACAGCCAAAGGGGAGAGGAGGGAGACAGACAGACAGACAGAGACAGGGACTGGGACAGGGAGATTAAAAACAGAGAGAATAAAAGGAATATATCACTGCATCGAGAGAGGCAAGCTGTAGCCTGGAAACTCCTAGAAGGAATGCCTCCAGAAGATACTCAACACAGAGGTCAGTTTCTCCTTGACTAGTTCTGTAGCCCAACATTGATTTTAAAGGCAAAAAAATTTAAAAAAAAAACTGTGTCTGCCTAGTTTGAGAAGTTCATTTTTTTAAAATGCACTTACATATTTATATTAGGAAATTTCTGTAATACCTGTAAAATGTGTCCACTTTTCCTTTCCTGTTAGATTTGCCATGCACCCAGCCCTCTGGAGCCCAGGGTGGAATTCCTGGCGACTTGGGGGATGAGGACATGGGAGAGGACCCTGGGTGGTGTGTGCAGTCCAGGGATTGTCCAGGGAGACTTTGTGGGGGGAATTCGTGGTGCAGGGCAAGAAATAGAACCCAGATGCTGTTCTAGAATAAAAACCATTTCCATAGGGCCAGGAACTGGTTCTATAAATTACAGCTATAGCTTCTGGTACGTGAAATGCTGACTATCCAAAAACTCCCTGAGGCCAGGGGCTGGCACCTCCCAGGTGGGTGTGTCCTTGTAATCATTTTAGGATGGTGGTGAATAGCCAGTTTCTAACATACTCAGTGGAGGATGAATATTCATGTTGGTCAAAGAGTAAAAGTTCAAGCAGAAAAATAATCCATGTTCACGTGTATCTAAAATGTCCTAGGGTGGACTGGATTTTGAAGACAAGTTCAAATAAACTGGGGCACCAGCCGCTGAGCCAGAGGAGGCTCCTCTGAGTCTCCAGGGTTCTGTCGCAGCCTCCTGGGAGGCCTGGCCGGAAGGGACCGAGTCACACCCTGTGTTTAAGCCAGGACACATCTGGATGGCATACAGGACTCCAGGGCCTTCTTTGTTTCTTCCCATCTAAGCTTCAGAGAAACCTGGGCAGTCTGATGCCTCTCACGTGAAATGGCACATCCCCGGAAATGAAGGCCTCTCTCACATTAGACACTGAGAAGGTTAAAAGGAGAGGCTGACGAGGCTGATCCAGGGGCCCTGGGGTTGGGTTGAGGGGGCTGCAGCCCGAGCCAGGCTCAGCCCTGCTGTCTGTAAGGACGCACAGACAGAGGTGCCGGGGCATGAGTGCTTTCTGGGCTCTGGGTCCCGGAGAATTAAGCAGAGATGAAGAGCAGCGTTTGAGGAAGACGCCCATGTGTGTGAACACGGGTCGCAAGGCTCTTTAAGAAGGCAGTGCCACAGACTGGCACTCGCCACCCCCTCTACAGGATTAAGTCAGGCAGACGCTGCTGCAGCTGCTGACCTTCAACACTTCCTGAAAAGGGTTCAGGGTGGAGAGCAGATTGAGGCACTCTGTGCTCTGGAACAAACTGGCAGAAAAGGTTTTCAGATAGATTTTCGGGAGCTGGTTTTATGAGCCCAATTCTTGTATCTCCTCATCTAGAAAAGCACTGCATCCTTCATGGGGATCACTGCTCCCCGTGACTCGCAGAAGCCTCCTGCAAAAAATGCGTGCTTGATTGCGCGTACTCCATCGACCTCCCCCCACCGTCTCTTTGGAGCACTCTCTGAAGTGCTGTCTCCCGGGCTATAGTTCTCATTTTGCCCCAGATAAAACTTAACTTGCAACTCCAACTCTCAGGATGTGCATTTTCTTGTTTTACGTCAGCAGCAGAATATAAAGCAGTGGCTTTTATATTCTGCATCAGGGGATAATAACATAGTATGTCAGGCACTGAGACTTTTTAAACGACAGTTTATTTTCTGTTGTCAATGATTAACTCTTGAGCCTACTAGAAGAATATCATGATTATAGTCAATAAAAAAATATAGATGATAGAATAAAATATTAGGTTATACAAAGTTAGTTTGTTTTTTTTTTTGAATCATTGTCCAGGAACATTTTTAGGGCTTGCCCTTTGGGGGGGGAAAAAAAACACAAGAAAATTTCATTTGTGTTTCTTTTTTACACTTCCCTCAGTTACAAGCTAAGAACACATATTGAGAATCATTTGCGGGTGCCTAGGACAATAAACAGAAGGGCCACAAAAATTAAATCAAGTTCTAAAGACCCTCATATATACAAGCTTCTGTACAGAATGAGCACAGGAAGAATTCACTCAGTTAAAACCATCGCCTGTGGTCTACATATCCTTCTTTTAAAAAGAGAGAAAACGGATCTTCCTACACTCATACTTATTTTTTTCCACCTGATCCAGTATTTTTAATGGTGTCTCCACTCCATAAATTAGTACGTGTTCAGTAGCAGAGAAGTATCCTATTTTAAATTATACCGAGGGAAATCAGGAACTTCCCGGAAAGGGCTGACCATAGCTGTCTGATTGAGACTGAAGGCGCCCTCAGCCCACAGAAAGTCACGCCACCAGGCGCCGGCAGGAGCGTCCCGTGAGACATCCTGGGAGAGTGGCCTGGGGTCTGGCGGGGAGCTGTCAGTACACAGTTCTAACCTCTCCTTCCTGCGCTCTGCTGAGGTCAGCTGGGCTCTTTGCTAATGTGTCATCTGGCACAAACAGTAAGGGCTTTTGGGCAAGACTCAGGCTCTTTCAAGACGGACACACTCGGACGCTGATAAACACAGCCGCGTGTCCCGGGCCCATACCCGCCTCCTTACTCCCTGATGCTAAAGCCCGCTCACCCTGTGGCTGGAGACGAAATCCTGTTAGGGAAAAGCAATTGCACTAAAGGTCAGACATCACAGGCCCTATGAGGTAAACGCCAGACGTGGGAGGAAATGCGAGGGAGGGGAAGGGTGCCAGCTCGCCCTTCGGGAGGCAACGGCTTCACTGCACGATCCCCGAGTCCACCGAGTTCTGCTTGCGCGTCGTCTTGGGAGGGGGTGGCGGCGGGGTCTTGCTGGGCAGAGGCGGCGGCAGCTGCTGGAAGACAGAAAGTGAGGGGACAGCTCACTGCTGATGCTCTGGCAGGAGAGACGTGGTCTCCAGGGGGTTCTGATCTGGTCGGGGGGTGCTGCGGGGGTGGGCAAGGGAAGATTGACCTGCAGCCCTGGCTGGGAATGTCCTCTCCATGCAACGTGGGGCTGGCAGGTCACCACTCTCAGGACCGGGCTGCTGGTGGCCACAGGCCTTTCCAGCGTCTCTGATGAACCACTTTTCACAAAGCACATACATCAGACACCTGAACAGCCTCTGCGAAGTGTAGCCACTGCTCTCTGGGCGGTGGTTTTATCGTGATGCTTGCGTGTTCTGTCGTGTCCGACCGACTCTTTGCAACCCCATGGGCTGTAGCCCGCCAGGCGCCACTGTCCGTGGGATTTCCCCGGCAAGAATACTGGAGTGGGTTGCCATTTCCTCCTCCAGGGGATCTTCCTCACCCAGGGATCGAACCTCTGTCTCTAGCATCTCCCACTAGATCTTCAGTTGTGGCATCTGAACTCTCAGTGGCAGGATGTGGGATCCAGTTGTTAGACCACAGACAGAACCCAGGCCCTGAACTCCAGGCGGATTCTTTACCACTGAGCCGAGCCACTTGGGGTGGTTCTAAATCCATGTGCTCCTGATTGAGGGGCGCCTGGAGATGGACTGGTTTCAGAAGTGGGCGGTTGAAATGGTCAAGAACAAGGGAAGAGGGACAATGCAGGACCCAAGGCCACCCAGGCAGCCTGGCCACATCACAGCTGAGCACCCCCAGAAGAGGACCCACAGGTCCTTCCTCACGTCCCTTGAAGATGCTCAGGGACAATCAAGTCCTTGGAGGTGCTCTCCGGGGCTGGGCCAGAGGCCTGCCGTGCTCTTGGAAGTGGAAAGGTCACACAAGAGAGGGTCAGCTGGGCCATACTGGCCCCTGTGGCCAGCATCCCCTTGACCTGTTGACAAGACAGTCTCTCTCCCACAGTCTCTTCTGCACTGGTCAATAACAGGGATGAGCAAGGCTGAGGGGATGTTTCAACTCTTCATGCAGGGAGCACAGTTTATCAAGAAATGGCTGCAGCTTATTCCAACCTACAGATGAACATTTGCAAAGCAGAACCAGAGAGACGCAGACGCAGAGAAACAATGTATGAACCCCAAGAAGGGCAGAGGGGGTGGGATGAATTGTAAGATTCGGAGTGACACATAGAGACTCCTGCATATAAAATAGATAACTAATGAGAAGGACAGGAAAGCCTGGTGTGCTGCAGTCCACGGGGTTGCAAAGAATCAGACACAACTGAGTATCTGAACAACAACAAGGAGAAACTAATGAACAGCACGGGGAGCTCTGTGAGGACCTGAATGGGAGGGAAATCCAACAAAGAGAGGAGATATGTACCTGCATAGCTGACTCACTTTGCTATATAATATAAACTAACACAACATGAGGGTGCCTCGGACTGCAAGGAGATCCACCCAGTCCATCCTAAAGGAGATCAATCCTGAGTGTTCATTGGAAGGGCTGATGCTGAAGCTGCAACTCCAATACTTTGGCCACCTGATGCGAAGAGCTGACTCATTTGAAAAGACCCTGATGCTGGGAAAGATTAAAGGCAGGAGGAGAAGGGGACGACAGAGGAGGAGATGGTTGGATGGCATCACTGACTCAATGGACATGGGTTTGGGTAGACTCCGGGAGTTGGTGATGGACAGGGAGGCCTGGAGTGTTGCAGTTCATGGGGTTGCAAAGAGTCGGACATGACTGAACGACTGAACACAACATTGTAAAGTAACTATACTCTAATAAAGAAATTTTTTTAGTTTTTTTTTAAAGAAACAGGTGGCTGGCTAGATATAGCCCACAGTTTGCCTTTCAATCTCAAGAATGAATTTACAACTGTAATGGTGAGAGGAGACGCTGAATGGACCTGCCAGGGAGTGAATGGCCAAGGGCAGCTGGTGCCCTGCTCTCGGGGGGCACGTGACATGCATGAGAGGTCACGTGCTGACCACCCAGGTAAATGAATGAGTGAGTGAACAAATGAATGCATGAATGAGTGAGCAGAGGAAGAAACATACAGGCCAGGATAAGCGGGCACGAGCCAGGGGCAGAGCAAAGCAGAGGGGCTTGCAGAGCACGGTCCCCTGCGGGTGAGGGCGCGCTGTCAGCAGCCTCTCAGGGCAGGCGCATGCTCAGCTCAACGTGAGAACAGAAGTTTTAAGGGCAGGACGGTGACAAAGCAGCGTGTAACTCATCACCCAAGTTCCTCCTAACTCACAGACAAATAAATACTCAAGTGACCCAGGGCTGAATAGAGAGAAGAGAGTCAAGAGGGAAAACAGAACTGATATAATGATTTTTAGACAGCGTAACAAGAGGTAAAAGGACAGATTTGTACTGTTCAGTCATTAAGTCCTGTCTCTTTATGACCCCCTGGACTGCAGGCCACCAGGCTCCTCTGTGCAGGGGATTTTCCAGGCAAGAACACTGCAGTGGGTTGCCATCTCCTTCTCCAGGGGATCTTTCCAACCCAGACATGGTAAGAATGGTCAAAAGAGGGAGTTCCCTGGTGACCCAGTGGCTAAGACTCCTTGCTCTCCATGCAAAGGGCCCGGGTTCTATCCACGGTCTAGCAACTAGACCCCACATCCTGCAACTACAGGTTCACACACCACAGCTAAAGATCCTGTGTGCTGCAACTAAGAACCGGCACAGCCAAATAAATAAATGACTACTTAGGAAAAATAATGACAAAGAGAAAAAGAATGGCCAAAAGAAACGCCAGCTTCCAGGTTTGATGAGACGGTTGCTTGTTTACGTGTGGGAGTAGACGGTGTGGGCCAGTGTGATCCATTTTTAAAGAAAGGACGATTTAAAGTGGCAACAGCTAGACAGCTGACTCCAAGCCTGAGGGTGAGAGTGACAGGAGGCTGTGGACCAGCCCCCAGAGCGGGCGAATGATCGTAATCCTACAGCAGATCTCGGGGCCTGGCAGGGGGGCACCCCCAGGAACCGGGTGAGGACACCCTGGCCCACAGGCCTGCGCCTGCTGCAGGTGAGTCAGATAGGAGACCGAGAGCAAGGAGACTCGGGTGATTAACATCGTGGCGTTCACAACGCCTTTACACATGGAGCCGAAGCCGGTGCCTGCTTGCCCTTCCACTAACAGCTGTGGCGGCTTCCCAGGTGGCTCAGTAGTGAAGTCAGGCTCACGCTTCTTCTGCCTGCCAATGTGGAAGGCATGGGTTTGATCCCTGGGTGGGGAAGGTTCCCTGGAGAGGCCAGTGGCTGCCCACTCCGGTATTCTTGCCTGGGAAATCCCATGGACGGAGGAGCCTGGCAGGCCACAGTCCATGGGGTCGCAAAAGGGTCGGACATGACTTAGTGATTAAACAGAAACAACGCAATGCAGAGACTGAGAGCGTCGAGTGCTTCCCCTGAACTGATCTGTAACAAAAGTGGATTTGCTCTCCCTTTCAAGCTCAGTTTGCAGTGTCGGAGACCCGGAGGATGCTCTTGTCTTGCTTTCCCAGTAAAATACAGGCATGAAAAGCGAGGGGATCAGTTAACTCCACTGTTAGGGAAACAACACCTCAACCAATCAATGTACTCACTCGGCTCCCTGGGTCCCCTTTCATTCTGACCTGTAGTTAAAACTTGCAGGAAGGGTCAGGCTTACGCTTCTTCAGTTGCTACCAACCATTCCAGCTGCCTGGCCCCTTCTCCAGGGCTGGTCCCGCATCGTGGAATCTCGAGGGACAGAAAGCTGATTCGAAAGTCCCTTGGAAGGACAGCCCATTCCTTCAGCATTGAAGATGAAGCCCCACTGCTTATTTGGTTTTCTTACACAAAAGCAATAATCAAATAAATACGGTGTTGTGCTGTGGTGGTGTGGCGATCTGTCGCTCAGTTGTGTCAGACTCTTTCCGACCCCATGGACTGTAGCCCGCCAGGCTCCTCTGTCCATTGGATTTCCCAGGCAAGAATACTAGAGTGGCTTGCCCTTTCCTTCTCCAGGGGACCTTCCCAACCCAGGTATCGACCCTGAGTCGTTGTGTCTCCTGTGCTGGCAGGCAGATTCTTTACCACCAGCACCACTTGGGAAGCCCAAATAAATACAGTTAATAAATCCCCTCTCTCCTTCACTCCTCTCACAAGAAGAGAGAATAAACTTGAAAGAAACTCGGTGAGAAAGTTTCCATTAAGAAGAAAAAAAGGATATGAGATTTATGTTGTTTTAGAAGGGGAAAAAGAAAACCCACAGCTTGCTGCTATGCAAAGGATCTCAGCCACAGAGACAGCTCATGTCTCCAATGTCTCCAGGAGCCCTGCTGCTGTAACTTACTTTATGGAGACTGAACAATTGCATCAGTCAGGGAGGATGCACCACTCTTCAGCCCTCAAGGCTTCCATTTCACTGGGCTGTGAACAGCGTGGCCAGGGGACGGAAGGACCTGGACGCGGACCTCCCGGCACTGTGGGGTCATCTAGGGGCCCACGCTGATCTCTGCATGTGGCCAGGCCAGCTACCAACAGAGCTGCCCGAGTAGCCACAGCCTTGAGAAGCAGGAGAGAAGGTGGGGGACCTCAGAAGGAAGAGGGTTTCCAGAGCTGCCAGTGGGTTTTTCAGAGTTTTAGCTGATATTTGCATCAGCAGCCAGGCCCAGAGGCCTGAGTAGTGAGCACACAGTAGACCAGATGAATGACAGCTTCCATGGGGGGACCGGCCTCAGGACTGATGCTTAGGAGTGCCCGAGTAGGCTGATTATGCTGGTGGCAGCAAGCACCCCGAGTCTAAGTAGGGTAGGGACAGGTCCCAGGGCTGGAGGCGGGGCTAGGAACAGGGCTCACTGGGGCGTGTTCCAGCTGGAGCCAAATCTTGCGCTCAGCTACATTTCTTCGTGTGGTGAGCACCCGTCCCCACCTACACACGGCCAGTGGGAGAGTGAGACTGCCTGGAACCAAGCTGGGACCGGGGCTTCTTCAGGGCAAGGGCAGTGTCCAGTGTCCCCCGTGAGTGGCATCAGCCAGCTTCTTCAAATGACAAATGTCTTCATACAAAAAGCTGCTTTCCAAAACCAAACTTTCATAGGAATTGCACCTCAAGGGCAATGACCTCCAAGGTCACGAGAGTGGCCTGTGGACCCACCAGCTGGAATTCTGGCCCCTCTGCAAGTTCCCCCTGGGAGCGTATGTTCCTGTGGGGATGACACAGGACCCCCTAGGAGTGTACGTTCCCGTGGGGATGACAGAGGACCCCAGGCCATATACATCCGCATTCTAACCACTGCCACCTCTTTCCTGGAAATCAAGCCTTGGCTTGCCCAAAGTGAACACACTAACATCAGGAAAGAAAGAAGGAAGAACTCCTGTCTTGTAGAAGGAAAGAGAGGACGGATCCACGTTCCCAAGCCCTGACTTACCCTCTGATGAGGAGGAGGGGGCGGGGGCGTTGGCGAGCCCGTCAAGTCCAGGTTCTCAGTCAAGGTCCCGTAGTCCGTGCTGGTGCCTTTGAGAGGCAGAGGGGGCGGAACTTCAGCCACGTCCAGCCCAGCCATAGTCATGCCGTTCAGCTCCAAACCTGAAAAAGGGGGACGATGAGAACCACACCCCCATCCCCACTGGGAGTGATGCGTGTCCCCACACAGCTGCTTCGTGCCCTCTCGGGACTGGCAGTGCGGTGGGAACCCTTTACCCCCAAGAAATGCCCGTCAATGGGCAGCGAAGAGNATGAGAGGAGACGCTGAATGGACCTGCCAGGGCGTGAATGGCCAAGGGCAGCTGGTGCCCTGCTCTTGGGGGGCACGTGACATGCATGAGAGGTCATGTGCTGACCACCCAGGTAAATGAATGAGTGAGTGAACAAATGAATGCATGAATGAGTGAGCAGAGGAAGAAACACACAGGCCAGGATAAGCGGGCACGAGCCAGGGGCAGAGCAAAGCAGAGGGGCTTGCAGAGCATGGTCCCCTGCGGGTGAGGGCGCGCTGTCAGCAGCCTCTCAGGGCAGGCGCATGCTCAGCTCAACGTGAGAACAGAAGTTTTAAGGGCAGGACGGTGACAAAGCAGCGTGTAACTCATCACCCAAGTTCCTCCTAACTCACAGACAAATAAATACTCAAGTGACCCAGGGCTGAATAGAGAGAAGAGAGTCAAGAGGGAAAACAGAACTGATATAATGATTTTTAGACAGCGTAACAAGAGGTAAAAGGACAGATTTGTACTGTTCAGTCATTAAGTCCTGTCTCTTTATGACCCCCTGGACTGCAGGCCACCAGGCTCCTCTGTGCAGGGGATTTTCCAGGCAAGAACACTGCAGTGGGTTGCCATCTCCTTCTCCAGGGGATCTTTCCAACCCAGACATGGTAAGAATGGTCAAAAGAGGGAGTTCCCTGGTGACCCAGTGGCTAAGACTCCTTGCTCTCCATGCAAAGGGCCCGGGTTCTATCCACGGTCTAGCAACTAGACCCCACATCCTGCAACTACAGGTTCACACACCACAGCTAAAGATCCTGTGTGCTGCAACTAAGAACCGGCACAGCCAAATAAATAAATGACTACTTAGGAAAAATAATGACAAAGAGAAAAAGAATGGCCAAAAGAAACGCCAGCTTCCAGGTTTGATGAGACGGTTGCTTGTTTACGTGTGGGAGTAGACGGTGTGGGCCAGTGTGATCCATTTTTAAAGAAAGGACGATTTAAAGTGGCAACAGCTAGACAGCTGACTCCAAGCCTGAGGGTGAGAGTGACAGGAGGCTGTGGACCAGCCCCCAGAGCGGGCGAATGATCGTAATCCTACAGCAGATCTCGGGGCCTGGCAGGGGGGCACCCCCAGGAACCGGGTGAGGACACCCTGGCCCACAGGCCTGCGCCTGCTGCAGGTGAGTCAGATAGGAGACCGAGAGCAAGGAGACTCGGGTGATTAACATCGTGGCGTTCACAACGCCTTTACACATGGAGCCGAAGCCGGTGCCTGCTTGCCCTTCCACTAACAGCTGTGGCGGCTTCCCAGGTGGCTCAGTAGTGAAGTCAGGCTCACGCTTCTTCTGCCTGCCAATGTGGAAGGCATGGGTTTGATCCCTGGGTGGGGAAGGTTCCCTGGAGAGGCCAGTGGCTGCCCACTCCGGTATTCTTGCCTGGGAAATCCCATGGACGGAGGAGCCTGGCAGGCCACAGTCCATGGGGTCGCAAAAGGGTCGGACATGACTTAGTGATTAAACAGAAACAACGCAATGCAGAGACTGAGAGCGTCGAGTGCTTCCCCTGAACTGATCTGTAACAAAAGTGGATTTGCTCTCCCTTTCAAGCTCAGTTTGCAGTGTCGGAGACCCGGAGGATGCTCTTGTCTTGCTTTCCCAGTAAAATACAGGCATGAAAAGCGAGGGGATCAGTTAACTCCACTGTTAGGGAAACAACACCTCAACCAATCAATGTACTCACTCGGCTCCCTGGGTCCCCTTTCATTCTGACCTGTAGTTAAAACTTGCAGGAAGGGTCAGGCTTACGCTTCTTCAGTTGCTACCAACCATTCCAGCTGCCTGGCCCCTTCTCCAGGGCTGGTCCCGCATCGTGGAATCTCGAGGGACAGAAAGCTGATTCGAAAGTCCCTTGGAAGGACAGCCCATTCCTTCAGCATTGAAGATGAAGCCCCACTGCTTATTTGGTTTTCTTACACAAAAGCAATAATCAAATAAATACGGTGTTGTGCTGTGGTGGTGTGGCGATCTGTCGCTCAGTTGTGTCAGACTCTTTCCGACCCCATGGACTGTAGCCCGCCAGGCTCCTCTGTCCATTGGATTTCCCAGGCAAGAATACTAGAGTGGCTTGCCCTTTCCTTCTCCAGGGGACCTTCCCAACCCAGGTATCGACCCTGAGTCGTTGTGTCTCCTGTGCTGGCAGGCAGATTCTTTACCACCAGCACCACTTGGGAAGCCCAAATAAATACAGTTAATAAATCCCCTCTCTCCTTCACTCCTCTCACAAGAAGAGAGAATAAACTTGAAAGAAACTCGGTGAGAAAGTTTCCATTAAGAAGAAAAAAAGGATATGAGATTTATGTTGTTTTAGAAGGGGAAAAAGAAAACCCACAGCTTGCTGCTATGCAAAGGATCTCAGCCACAGAGACAGCTCATGTCTCCAATGTCTCCAGGAGCCCTGCTGCTGTAACTTACTTTATGGAGACTGAACAATTGCATCAGTCAGGGAGGATGCACCACTCTTCAGCCCTCAAGGCTTCCATTTCACTGGGCTGTGAACAGCGTGGCCAGGGGACGGAAGGACCTGGACGCGGACCTCCCGGCACTGTGGGGTCATCTAGGGGCCCACGCTGATCTCTGCATGTGGCCAGGCCAGCTACCAACAGAGCTGCCCGAGTAGCCACAGCCTTGAGAAGCAGGAGAGAAGGTGGGGGACCTCAGAAGGAAGAGGGTTTCCAGAGCTGCCAGTGGGTTTTTCAGAGTTTTAGCTGATATTTGCATCAGCAGCCAGGCCCAGAGGCCTGAGTAGTGAGCACACAGTAGACCAGATGAATGACAGCTTCCATGGGGGGACCGGCCTCAGGACTGATGCTTAGGAGTGCCCGAGTAGGCTGATTATGCTGGTGGCAGCAAGCACCCCGAGTCTAAGTAGGGTAGGGACAGGTCCCAGGGCTGGAGGCGGGGCTAGGAACAGGGCTCACTGGGGCGTGTTCCAGCTGGAGCCAAATCTTGCGCTCAGCTACATTTCTTCGTGTGGTGAGCACCCGTCCCCACCTACACACGGCCAGTGGGAGAGTGAGACTGCCTGGAACCAAGCTGGGACCGGGGCTTCTTCAGGGCAAGGGCAGTGTCCAGTGTCCCCCGTGAGTGGCATCAGCCAGCTTCTTCAAATGACAAATGTCTTCATACAAAAAGCTGCTTTCCAAAACCAAACTTTCATAGGAATTGCACCTCAAGGGCAATGACCTCCAAGGTCACGAGAGTGGCCTGTGGACCCACCAGCTGGAATTCTGGCCCCTCTGCAAGTTCCCCCTGGGAGCGTATGTTCCTGTGGGGATGACACAGGACCCCCTAGGAGTGTACGTTCCCGTGGGGATGACAGAGGACCCCAGGCCATATACATCCGCATTCTAACCACTGCCACCTCTTTCCTGGAAATCAAGCCTTGGCTTGCCCAAAGTGAACACACTAACATCAGGAAAGAAAGAAGGAAGAACTCCTGTCTTGTAGAAGGAAAGAGAGGACGGATCCACGTTCCCAAGCCCTGACTTACCCTCTGATGAGGAGGAGGGGGCGGGGGCGTTGGCGAGCCCGTCAAGTCCAGGTTCTCAGTCAAGGTCCCGTAGTCCGTGCTGGTGCCTTTGAGAGGCAGAGGGGGCGGAACTTCAGCCACGTCCAGCCCAGCCATAGTCATGCCGTTCAGCTCCAAACCTGAAAAAGGGGGACGATGAGAACCACACCCCCATCCCCACTGGGAGTGATGCGTGTCCCCACACAGCTGCTTCGTGCCCTCTCGGGACTGGCAGTGCGGTGGGAACCCTTTACCCCCAAGAAATGCCCGTCAATGGGCAGCGAAGAGATAGGGAGGGGGCAGAGAAGGCCAGAGCTGCATCCCCTGCAAGGGAATGTTCCAGAAGGAGAATCACGGGATGCTGAACCCCGAGCTTAAAGGGTGGATCAGACCACTGGAAAAACAGCCACGTCCACCTGGGACCCCTCTGGCCCCTCCTCGACTGCCACGCCTTGGGGTGTCTATACATCTCCAGGGTTACAAGGACCATCTCTGCCAGGAGTGTTCAGAGTCTGCCAGGTCGCTGCCCCAGCCTCCTACAGGGAGCTGCACTCAGTCGAGTCCAACAACACAGCTCACCACCAGCCCACCTGCCTGTCAAAACTCTCACAACAGGAAAAGCCACGATCCCACGAAAGGCAGGTATTAGCAGCAGCTGCTGCTGTGACTGCTGCTTTAAATAAGCCAAAGGGAAGCAGCACTGATTTTTTTAAAGTAAACTGAAAAGGAGTCATTTTCAAAGGGAGGAGTGATCATTAGGACCATCTATTTTCTCAGCATTAGCATCAAGAGCATGCTCCCTAGGACGAGGGGTGTCAATTGATACGAAGGCCTTGCAGCTGAATCGAGGTGCGAGAAGGTGGCCTCTGACGGAATGGTTGCTCTCCTGACTGGCTGGCTGGTTGCTTGTACTCTGGCCTTTATTTAAAGTTTGCCACTTTAATCATTTTCAAGGGTACAAATCGCACTAAGTATCTGTCTGAGCCTGTGTGTGCAGGTCCCCTGGGTGAATGTCTGGGGGCAGGCTTGCTGGGGGTTACCGTGACTATGTTTAATTTCAAGGGACCACCAGAGTGTCCTCCACTGCAGCGGCACTGTGCCTATTTACTATTTATAAAAAAATCAGTAAAATGTTTTTGAAGATCTCTGGTTACAGCATAAGGATGTACGAAGTGAAGCTAGGACATCCACTGGAGACTGTCTCCCTTCCAGCACCCAGCAAGGCCTGGCTCCCTGAGGCTCATCCCCTGGGCAGCCCTGACTCCCGACCAGACAGACTATCTCGGGAATGGTTGGTGCTCCCCTTCCAGCAGAAAGAAAGCAGGAGCGGAGGACGATTGTTGGTGGCTGGCACAAACCACTGCCCAGGGCCAGGCTCCCCGCCACGTCTCCAGCCACGGGGAGGACAGTGGGTCCTCCTGGTTCTCTCGTCTGCTACCGTCCTCAGTCCCTCCCACCTCCTTCCTGCCAGGACGTCACCTCTCTGGCTAGCCTGACTTCAGGGGTGAAAACTAGGGTACCACTTGCATCCCTCCACGATTCACATCCACTCGGAACTTCAGAGGGCTTCCCAGGTGGGTTGGCAGTAAAGAATCCACCTGCAATGCAGGAGACACAGGGAACTGCAGGTTCGGTCCCTGGGTCAGGAAGATCCCCTGGAGAAGGAAAGGGCAACCCACTCCAGTATTCTTACTCAGAAAATCCCACGGACAGAGGAGCCTGGTGGGCTGCCATTTATGGGGTCGCAGAGAGTCAGACACGACTGAGTGATTGAACACGCACTCAGAACCTTAGACCTTCTTTGCAAAGAGGGTCTTCGTAGAAGGATCTGGAGATGAGATCATCCTGGATTTATGGGGAGCCCTGAACCCCCTCTGCAGTCTCCCATAGAAGAGGAGAAAACACAGAGCCTGGGAAGAGAGGGGTGAGGGGACTCGAGGAATGAGTATACAAGCCAAGGAACTCCGAGGGCTGTGGGAGTTCACCAGATCACTAGTCCCCAACCTTTTTGTGGAAGACAATTTTTTTCCATGGACCTGGGGGTGGGGCCTGGGATGGTTTAGGGATGATTCAAGGGCATTACACTTACTGTGCACTTTATTTCTATTATTACTATATCGGTTACACCTCAGGTCATCAGGCATTAGATCCTCCTGGAGGTTAGGGACCCCTGCCCTAGATGGAAGCAGGACTGGAGATACTTGATTTCAGACTCCTGACCTCCAGACTAGGAGAGAATAACTTTTTGATATTTGGGGCCACCAAGTCTGTAGGAATTATGCTGAGCAGCCCTAGAAATCGGGCAGAACTGGAAGGTAAGTTCTACCCTTAGCCCCTCAGCACGGCCTGGAAGGGCTCTTTCCTTCCCATTCCTCCTGCACACAAAAAGGCCTCTTCCCCACTGTGTGGGCTGCATTATCTCATGACACAAAATGGGGGACACCCCACGTGCTCTCGAGTCACCTCCAGGATGCAGGAGGTCCAGAGTGCTGGCTGGGTCCTGCACCGTCCACCCAGGGAGCACAGGAACCCAGGAGTCAGCTGTGGCCTGACCCACTCCAGTCCCGGGGGACACTCCCCAAAGTCAGGGGCTCACCAACACTCTCTCCAGCTGCTGGACTGAAAAGAAGCTGGTCTAAAGTGAGAGCCTTCAACAGAGGTGGGGGGCTCACAGCGCTACATCAGGAATTCACATGGGATGACATCTCACTTACTGGACTGCAGGCTGAAGCTGAGCTTGGCCCTCGGCATGACCGGGGGCGGCGTGGACTGGGAGGACGGCGAGGACGGCGACACCGAGAAGCGCCGCTCGGCCCCCATGGCGTTGATCACCTGGCTCTTCGGTCTCTGGGGCCGCAGGGGGCTGATCTACGTGGGAGGGACAGAGAGAGCGTAGTTAGGGTCTGTCCTAGGTGGCTCAGTGGGAAAGAACTACCTGCCAAGGCAGGAGACGTTGGAGATGCAGGCTCGATCGCTGGGTCTGGAAGATCCCCGGGTGAAGGGCATAGCAACCTTCTCCAATATTCTTGGCTGGAGAATTCCATGGACAGAGGAGCCTGGTGGGCTACAGTCCATGGGGTCAAGAGGAGGCAGATACGACTGAGCTGCTGAGCGCTGAGCAGACACCGGGCTGACTTAATGCCACGTCAACACTTCCTCTGTGGAAGTCCTGACCTGCAGCGCTGGTGCAGACGACCACATCTGGAAACACGGATTTGCCAACGGTCAAGGTCAGGTGATGCTGCTACAGCAGATCCTGATCCAGTGTGACTGGTGTCCTTATAAACTGGGGAGATTCGGACCCAGACCCAAGCACTCGGGATGGCACTGTGGGAAGATGAAGGCAGAGATGCGGGGAGAAGGGAATGCTGGGCGAGGGGCTGGAGCAGAGCCACCCGCAGCCTCAGAGGAAGCCAGCCCTGCTGGTACCTTGGCCTTGGACGTCCAGCCTCCAGACGGTGAGACCATCAGCCTCTGCTGAAGCCACCCAGCCTGTGGGATGCCATTCTTGTGGTCCCGGCAACCTAACCCAGGCCTCTCCCCAGTCTCCTTACACAGTTGGGGGGATATCACATCCACGTCTCCTGCACAGGAATGTGACGCAGGCACTCGGTGTGGGGGAGCGCCCCACCAGGTGGGCAGTGAACTCAATGACCTGTACAGTGACCAGAACGCCCCAGGGGACTAATTTCTTGGTCTTTCTTGGCAGGTGTGTGAAAGTCCAGAAACTTGCTAAAGGATTTCCTTCACTCAGCTTCTCTTTCTTCTCTCACGCTATGCTGTGATTGATAGGAACTCTTTCTACTTCTCTTTGCATTTGTCTTCCCCATCTCTTTCAGATGCACCTGACTTTAAGCAGCTANGTGCGGTGGGAACCCTTTACCCCCAAGAAATGCCCGTCAATGGGCAGCGAAGAGATAGGGAGGGGGCAGAGAAGGCCAGAGCTGCATCCCCTGCAAGGGAATGTTCCAGAAGGAGAATCACGGGATGCTGAACCCCGAGCTTAAAGGGTGGATCAGACCACTGGAAAAACAGCCACGTCCACCTGGGACCCCTCTGGCCCCTCCTCGACTGCCACGCCTTGGGGTGTCTATACATCTCCAGGGTTACAAGGACCATCTCTGCCAGGAGTGTTCAGAGTCTGCCAGGTCGCTGCCCCAGCCTCCTACAGGGAGCTGCACTCAGTCGAGTCCAACAACACAGCTCACCACCAGCCCACCTGCCTGTCAAAACTCTCACAACAGGAAAAGCCACGATCCCACGAAAGGCAGGTATTAGCAGCAGCTGCTGCTGTGACTGCTGCTTTAAATAAGCCAAAGGGAAGCAGCACTGATTTTTTTAAAGTAAACTGAAAAGGAGTCATTTTCAAAGGGAGGAGTGATCATTAGGACCATCTATTTTCTCAGCATTAGCATCAAGAGCATGCTCCCTAGGACGAGGGGTGTCAATTGATACGAAGGCCTTGCAGCTGAATCGAGGTGCGAGAAGGTGGCCTCTGACGGAATGGTTGCTCTCCTGACTGGCTGGCTGGTTGCTTGTACTCTGGCCTTTATTTAAAGTTTGCCACTTTAATCATTTTCAAGGGTACAAATCGCACTAAGTATCTGTCTAAGCCTGTGTGTGCAGGTCCCCTGGGTGAATGTCTGGGGGCAGGCTTGCTGGGGGTTACCGTGACTATGTTTAATTTCAAGGGACCACCAGAGTGTCCTCCACTGCAGCGGCACTGTGCCTATTTACTATTTATAAAAAAATCAGTAAAATGTTTTTGAAGATCTCTGGTTACAGCATAAGGATGTACGAAGTGAAGCTAGGACATCCACTGGAGACTGTCTCCCTTCCAGCACCCAGCAAGGCCTGGCTCCCTGAGGCTCATCCCCTGGGCAGCCCTGACTCCCGACCAGACAGACTATCTCGGGAATGGTTGGTGCTCCCCTTCCAGCAGAAAGAAAGCAGGAGCGGAGGACGATTGTTGGTGGCTGGCACAAACCACTGCCCAGGGCCAGGCTCCCCGCCACGTCTCCAGCCACGGGGAGGACAGTGGGTCCTCCTGGTTCTCTCGTCTGCTACCGTCCTCAGTCCCTCCCACCTCCTTCCTGCCAGGACGTCACCTCTCTGGCTAGCCTGACTTCAGGGGTGAAAACTAGGGTACCACTTGCATCCCTCCACGATTCACATCCACTCGGAACTTCAGAGGGCTTCCCAGGTGGGTTGGCAGTAAAGAACCCACCTGCAATGCAGGAGACACAGGGAACTGCAGGTTCGGTCCCTGGGTCAGGAAGATCCCCTGGAGAAGGAAAGGGCAACCCACTCCAGTATTCTTACTCAGAAAATCCCACGGACAGAGGAGCCTGGTGGGCTGCCATTTATGGGGTCGCAGAGAGTCAGACACGACTGAGTGATTGAACACGCACTCAGAACCTTAGACCTTCTTTGCAAAGAGGGTCTTCGTAGAAGGATCTGGAGATGAGATCATCCTGGATTTATGGGGAGCCCTGAACCCCCTCTGCAGTCTCCCACAGAAGAGGAGAAAACACAGAGCCTGGGAAGAGAGGGGTGAGGGGACTCGAGGAATGAGTATACAAGCCAAGGAACTCCGAGGGCTGTGGGAGTTCACCAGATCACTAGTCCCCAACCTTTTTGTGGAAGACAATTTTTTTCCATGGACCTGGGGGTGGGGCCTGGGATGGTTTAGGGATGATTCAAGGGCATTACACTTACTGTGCACTTTATTTCTATTATTACTATATCGGTTACACCTCAGGTCATCAGGCATTAGATCCTCCTGGAGGTTAGGGACCCCTGCCCTAGATGGAAGCAGGACTGGAGATACTTGATTTCAGACTCCTGACCTCCAGACTAGGAGAGAATAACTTTTTGATATTTGGGGCCACCAAGTCTGTAGGAATTATGCTGAGCAGCCCTAGAAATCGGGCAGAACTGGAAGGTAAGTTCTACCCTTAGCCCCTCAGCACGGCCTGGAAGGGCTCTTTCCTTCCCATTCCTCCTGCACACAAAAAGGCCTCTTCCCCACTGTGTGGGCTGCATTATCTCATGACACAAAATGGGGGACACCCCACGTGCTCTCGAGTCACCTCCAGGATGCAGGAGGTCCAGAGTGCTGGCTGGGTCCTGCACCGTCCACCCAGGGAGCACAGGAACCCAGGAGTCAGCTGTGGCCTGATCCACTCCAGTCCCGGGGGACACTCCCCAAAGTCAGGGGCTCACCAACACTCTGTCCAGCTGCTGGACTAAAAAGAAGCTGGTCTAAAGTGAGAGCCTTCAACAGAGGTGGGGGGGTCACAGCGCTACATCAGGAATTCACATGGGATGACATCTCACTTACTGGACTGCAGGCTGAAGCTGAGCTTGGCCCTCGGCATGACCGGGGGCGGCGTGGACTGGGAGGACGGCGAGGACGGCGACACCGAGAAGCGCCGCTCGGCCCCCATGGCGTTGATCACCTGGCTCTTCGGTCTCTGGGGCCGCAGGGGGCTGATCTACGTGGGAGGGACAGAGAGAGCGTAGTTAGGGTCTGTCCTAGGTGGCTCAGTGGGAAAGAACTACCTGCCAAGGCAGGAGACGTTGGAGATGCAGGCTCGATCGCTGGGTCTGGAAGATCCCCGGGTGAAGGGCATAGCAACCTTCTCCAATATTCTTGGCTGGAGAATTCCATGGACAGAGGAGCCTGGTGGGCTACAGTCCATGGGGTCAAGAGGAGGCAGATACGACTGAGCTGCTGAGCGCTGAGCAGACACCGGGCTGACTTAATGCCACGCCAACACTTCCTCTGTGGAAGTCCTGACCTGCAGCGCCGGTGCAGACGACCACATCTGGAAACACGGATTTGCCAACGGTCAAGGTCAGGTGATGCTGCTACAGCAGATCCTGATCCAGTGTGACTGGTGTCCTTATAAACTGGGGAGATTCGGACCCAGACCCAAGCACTCGGGACGGCACTGTGGGAAGATGAAAGCAGAGATGCGGGGAGAAGGGAATGCTGGGCGAGGGGCTGGAGCAGAGCCACCCGCAGCCTCAGAGGAAGCCAGCCCTGCTGGTACCTTGGCCTTGGACGTCCAGCCTCCAGACGGTGAGACCATCAGCCTCTGCTGAAGCCACCCAGCCTGTGGGATGCCATTCTTGTGGTCCCGGCAACCTAACCCAGGCCTCTCCCCAGTCTCCTTACACAGTTGGGGGGATATCACATCCACGTCTCCTGCACAGGAATGTGACGCAGGCACTCGGTGTGGGGGAGCGCCCCACCAGGTGGGCAGTGAACTCAATGACCTGTACAGTGACCAGAACGCCCCAGGGGACTAATTTCTTGGTCTTTCTTGGCAGGTGTGTGAAAGTCCAGAAACTTGCTAAAGGATTTCCTTCACTCAGCTTCTCTTTCTTCTCTCACGCTATGCTGTGATTGATAGGAACTCTTTCTACTTCTCTTTGCATTTGTCTTCCCCATCTCTTTCAGATGCACCTGACTTTAAGCAGCTAAGCCTTTTCCCGTGTCTGTAACATTGGGAATTTTTATTTCTCTACGTCTTACAACTTGGTCTCAGATTGTCAGGTCTGAAGGAACATGAGCAGTCCAAAATACTCTCAGGAGTAACGAGGACAGTTATTAACCCAGGTGAGAAATAAGAATCAAGATTTCGGCCCCAGGATGGGCAGGGCTTCGGGCTTGGCACTGGGGCTTGATTCCTCGGGGTAGGGGGGGCAGATGGGCCTGCTGTTGAGGGCCAGGTGCAGAGTAGGTGGGCGGCAGCGTGTTCCACTGGGTGGTCTGCAAAGACAGGGCCTCCCTGGAGGCTGGAAGGAGGCAAGGAAGGCTTAAGTCCATTTGTAAGCGGAGTGGTTGAGGGGACACTGGCCAACAGGCTGGCTTCTGGAACTGTCCTATGCCAACAACGCAGATCCTGGAGTCCAGGCATGACCACTCACTTGCAGAAACAGCCCACCTGCTGTGGAAGGCCTGGGACAGCCTGGCTGAGCTCCGGGCTCCCCTTGGGTGCATGTGTGTGGGGACTGAAGATGGATTCAGGGTGCTCTTCCCACTCTTCCCTTCCCATTAGGGGACATCCTGACAGTTCAGAAGGCAGGGGATGGTCTACTGGTGAGATGCAAATGGCACGTTGAGGGCCCCTCCCCTGCTCCAGGTCCTGAGAGGCTCAACCAGGGGTCATGACATTGCTGATAATGTGAATTCAGGTAGGAAGCTGAACTCAGCCCCAAAAACGAAGCAGAGAAAAACCTCTGCAGAAGTGTGGAGAGGGGGCAGGTGGGTGCCAAGAGCACAGCAGCCCCAGGGGCCTAGCGCACCACCCTGGGGATGGGGCTGCTGCTGGCCCTCAGTCATCTTTGCTCCCTGAGACCCCTGCCCCCTGCCAACCCGCTCTGTCCTGCAGCACCTGGCTAGTCATGGGCACATGGAGGCCTGAACAGGAAACTCCAAATGCCCACCTGGACCCACAGACCTTGCCAGCACCTGTCACCCAGAGGACAGACTGGGACCTCGGCTGGACCAAGAACAGCCAGCCTGCCTCCGGCAAGAAGCCAGGGTGCCTGGCCCCCGGCACCGCAGCTGTGGCTATTCTGAGGCTTCTCAGAGGCCGACAGCAGGGCTCAGGGTTCTGCGCTCTGACCTCGGTGGGTTCTGGTGCGTTTTCGGAGAGTACTCGGGCCTGCTGGGGTTAGGGGGGTAGGGGTGGTGCTTTGGGCTGGACTCAGCCTGTCTGCAGGAAAGCAGGACCACAGTGGGGAGGGACAGAACTTATACTGTGACAATGGCCGAAGCTGGCACATCCTTTGTTTTCTTGTCACGGAACTTAATTTGGATCAACTCTGCCACTTGGCTCAAATTCTCTGAGGCCTTCCGCTTTACCATCTCAAAGTAGAGCTTAAAGAGAAACGCACGACAGACTCACATAAGGTTTGCATGTTCAAACAGTTGCTGTCAGTCTGCCTGTCCAGGTAGGCCGTCTGGACACTCAGGAGAAGGAAGGGGGTGCTGGGCAGCCCCAGCAGTGTCACTGGCCACTCAGCTTTCCAGAAGAGGGGACAGAGCCCATCGGGGGGTGGGGGGAAGGGGCATCATGAGAAACCTCTGGATCACACCACGGGGAGGCCATATCTGAGCGCCAGCCAGTGGCCGGTCCCTCCCTGAGCCCCACACTCTGGACCGCCTACTTCTACCATGAAACACCGCAGCCCAGATGCAGTCAGAGCTCTGTCCAAAGGCCTCACAAGAGCATTCGCCTGCAGGAAGACCATGTGTGGTCTGGGGTCTCCCTTCTCCTCTAGACACCCAAGCAGCACGTGACTGCTGGTCTCCATGACAAAGGGTCTGGATGAAACATGCCTTCCGGTGTTGAAGATATAAGCAAGCAGTGAAGTGTGTCTTATTAAACAGTGGTCCCACTCGAGCCCTTTGATAAGCAACCATTCAGTAACCGCCAGGGCTGGTCAGGGGTCGGGGGCTTCTGCCCAGGGCAGGCACATTCTTGGGCACTGTAGAGGCAAACAGCCTTCCACTGCAAGGAGGTGGTAGCTCCAGGCCCAACTTAACCTTTGAAGCTGATGGCCTGTGAGAGCCTCCTCTATGCTTTGTCTCCAGTCCACAAATAGCACGTTCTGAATAAAGTTCACCCCAGAAGCTGCCCTCAGTTTGCCCCCAGACTCCAAACACTGCAGCACACTGCTGGGAGCATCAGCTGGCACCCTGCCCACCCTCCGCCCCAGCCCAGGCCTGGGAGGAGAGCGTGCCACTTGGGTTTCCCTGTTGCCACACACCCTGGTCTCTGGAATGAACAAGAGTCCCTGGGATCCGTTTTTAATGTCAACTCACCAGCACGAGTTAAGTCCCCCAAATCCTTGTGAAAGATGGCCAAGGGATTTAAGCATGGAACAGATGAGGTGGGGAGGATAACACGGAAACGCATATGGTTGGCAGAACTTGCAGGAAGGGGCTCTGGGACTCTAACTGAGCAGATTATAACACTCCTGTAGAATACCGGTTTAGCAATTTCTGGTCAGGAAGGGCTGGGGGAACAGCATTAGCTGGCCTGGAATGACTGTTTCCTGACAACACAAGCACCCTGTTCATCTCCTGAGACGTCTGGATGTCTAATGAGTGAGTCCCACTTCGCTGCAGAGCCCGGAACCCTATGGGTCCCACTGACAGCTGCCCGCCGCCCCCACCCAACACGGGGATAGGGGGATGGAGGGAAAGATCAGCATCCTCCAGAGAGACGCGGGTCTGCTCTGAGCCTCTGATGTCCTGGAGCATCAGTTACACAAGGGCAGGGATGCGAGAGACCCTGGATTCTCAAATGACTATTCCCAGCCCATTCAGTGAAATCTGATGGACAGCCCCCTCGGCAAAATGTGGAGCAAAGACAGGCCCCCCGCGGCAGCTACCGATCAGTGAGGGAGAGCTCCCTGTGAAATTACCGTTTCTGAAAGGATCACAGCCTCAGATTGCTGCAGGGGAATGTCGGTGGGTTTAAATTCTTTATCGAATATCTCTTGATGCTTGCTGTTCCTTTTTTCCTTCTTCTTGTCCTTCTTCTCTTTGTCAGGGTCATCCTTGTCCAGCTTGTCCTGGGACCGGGAGTGCATTTTCTTCGGCAGGAGGGGTTCCAGAGCGAACCTAAAGAAAAACGTGGTGTGGTTTTTTTTTTTCAATCAGTGATGTCTTTCTAGGAGAAACTGTTGCTTTTTGCCCTGCGGATCCATGTAAAGTCACAAACAATGAATCAGGTGCTGTCTGGGGACTGCCCAACTTTACAAGGAAAGAAATAATTTTGAAAGGAAGCTCAAGGGCCACCTAAGATACTTATTACCAGTTGCCATGGTGACGGTCTTGCATCGCGATAGAGACAAACTGGGGGGAGAAAACAGCACTGACAGGTCCACACGGAAACGTAAAGCCTGACTGGATTATGGGGTGATGCCATTCAGGGATTATTGCTGGTTTATGGCCGGAGCAAGGTATTTGAGGTCTATTTCCAAAAGGAAGCTCTCACTTTTTAGAGATTCACACTGAAATGTTTATGAATGTGAACAGGAGAAATAGGCAGATGCTGACGTAAAGAAATGTCTGTATTGGTACACAGGGAGCTTCCACTTGAAAGCCTTTGATGGCTCAGTGAGAAAAGTCAACTCTAGCTCCTAAGGATGTGGAGTTGCCCTGAGATTTCCAGCCAAGAACTGAGCTTGAGAAGGAGGATTTGGGTCCCAGCTCTGCCACCTACTGGCGAGGGTCCACTGCCTCTGAGCACCGTGGCCTGGACGACCCAGCCACAGAATGAAAAGAACATGGTATTTAAAGAGATGTGAGCTATTCAAAGACGCGAGTCATACAGTCCTACAGGAGAAACAGCACATACTGCGACTTCCGATTAGAGTGTCTTTAAAATGTGGTCCACACCTCATTCCTACATGGTTAAAAAGAAGCAAAATGGTTAGCTGAGAGGATTCATGGCTGCTCCCTGCCTTCGAGCTCCTCAGGCAGTCCCAGAGCCCCATGGGGGGCAAACTCCATCCCCCGTAATGTGGGATAAGGGGCCAGGTTCCCAAGCCAGCCTATGAGAGCCCCCCGCCCTCACTGCGACCTTCCGAGCCTGGCTTCCCGAAACAGCCGGAGAGGAAATCGGTTTCCTCAAGGGGAGAATGATCGTTAAGAGAAGGCAACTTAGAAAGCTGGTCGCATTTCCATCCTAGCTGTGGTTTCTTTCAAATTTACTTGTGAACAGGAAACGGAGAACTAAAGCGCTGCTCTAATCGAAAGACCATCCCAGCAGCTTGGCTCCCTAACATGAGGGAGGTGCCACGGACATCCACGCTGAGCTGGATCATTCAGAGCACATTTCAAATCCAGGGAAGACGCTGACTGCGGAGAGCAAGAATCACATCTCCTTTGTTTTGTTTTTTTTTTTTAAAGAAAAACAAAATTGGATGGGCAGAGGGATTTGAACAGTAATGGCATTGAATGAAGGCATTGATTATCAATAGCTGCTAACAGCACTGCAAGAGAGTCAGGCACAATGTCCTGAATGGAAGAACCTATGAAGTCATTCTGCCCCCAAATCGAGCCTGCATCCATGTGAGTCTCTAGATGGGACCACCAACCTGAAGGAAACAGGAGGGACATGGAGATGGAGTCAGTAACACTGTCGGGGATGCACTCAAGAAAATCTGGATTGCACCAGCAGCAACCTGCAGTTTCAACAAATAAATTACAAGGAAGAGAAATGAAGAGAGAGGAAGGAGGAAATCTATTGATTAAAAGAGAACTAAAGAGATATAGCAGGGCTGTCCAGGTGGCACTGGTGGTAAAAAAAAAAAAAAAAAAAAAAAACCCGCCTGGCAGTGCGGGAGATGTGAGAGACGTGGGTTCAGTCCCTGGGTTGGGAAGATCCCCTGGAGGAGGGCATGGCAACCCACTTCAGTATTCTTGCCTGGAGAATCCCATGGACGGAGGAGCCTGGTAAGCTATAGTCCAAAGGGTCGCAGAGTCAGACACGACTGAAATGATCCAGCATGTACGCAAAGAGGTATGGCAGCCAACTCCAAAGTGGGAGTTTTATCTGGATTAGTTTCAAACAGACTAAAAAAATTAAAAAAACAAAAAAAAAAACAAAAAAAAAACCACAACCATTTATGACCCAGCTGGAAATTAAAGCCAATATCTGATGATGGTATGGAATGACTGTTCATTTTTCACCTGTGCTAAAGGGAGTTTTTTTTCTTTTTCTAAGTTCCTACCATTTAGAAATCCACACTGAAATGTTTACAGATGAAATCACACAGTGCCTGAGACCTGCTTCATATATAATAGGGAGGAGGGCGAGGGTGGAATATAGACTGAAAGAAGATGGCTGGGAGGTGGTCACTGTTGAAGCTGGCTCACAGGCAATGGGCACAGGGCCTCATTATGCTGTTATGTTTCCCGTGAAACTTTTTCATAATAAAAATTTGAAGATGATTGATGAAATACATCAGTGTTGACTTTGATTATGAAGGCATTTCAGGACATCTGGATATGCAATTAGCAACAAATCAACATCCATTAGGTGTTAAATATTACCTCTTATTAAAAAAACAATAAAAAGCCCTTATGATTTTATTCTAGGTTTTACAGAACTTGAGACAATTAATGTAGGGAAATAAAGGATTAACGGACATCTTCTAGCTCGGGGCGAAATCTGTGCTACGAAATCCAGACAAGTACACAAAGCATCGAAGAAGAGGCTGAGTTATAAACGTTTCGCAGGAGGAGAGGCAACTGCCAGCAGGATGGACTTTACTCTGCACGTCACCAATGCCATCTGAGACCAAAGTCTCACTTCTGCCACATTAGTTAGGTAGCTAAGGGCGACAACCCTGTGAATGAACGAAAATCTGGACTCTAATAAAGATGCCTTCTAGTTTAAGGTTAAACATATGGCTCCAGGGGAGGAGGCAATGGTTTCCACTCATGTAGTCACATGTGCAGGATGGAACTCTTCCATCTAAAACCTCTAGCTCACTCTTTGCTCTCACCCCTACGTTCCTGGAAATATAAAACCCTTTTCATAACTAGCCTGGGGATTTACTTGGGGAGAAGTTGAATTAAGTTTCTCTAGCAATCTTGCTGTAAGTGACAAGTGCACTTGATTTAAATACCTCTAAATTGAGAATTTCCATATGGACTTGGCCTTATAAGGAGCAGACACTGACAGAAATTACTGTGAGGGGAAAAAGAAAAACAAACACGTGGGAACAGTTTTCTCTCCTCCAATGGGCATGCTGGCCGTTGGCTACAGAGGGCACTGGGGTTGGAGCTGTCTCTTGGGGCGTTCTGGGAGTTTGTGTCTGCAGGTTGCAGGGGCCAAGAGCCTGCGGGTTTGATAAGATGATGGATTATAAACCAAATGGGCTTGGACAAACACACAACTGTGCAGACTTGACGGTGAAACAATCAGAGGCTGTCTCTGCAGAAGACACAGTGGGAGTGCAACGAANAGAGCCTGCGGGTTTGTTAAGATGATGGATTATAAACCAAATGGGCTTGGACAAACACACAACTGTGCAGACTTGACGGTGAAACAATCAGAGGCTGTCTCTGCAGAAGACACAGTGGGAGTGCAACGAAATGTTTACTCATCCGTCCCATTATTGTTCCCTTCTCTGTGGCTTTGGCTTTACAGCAGTGCTCAAGAGCAACACTGGGTCTCAAAAAAGATCTTGCAGCAAGAAAGTGGCCCTGCCGGCCTTTGGGGAAGCCTGCCCGAGTACAACAGGCCTGCCCTGGTGTGACGCCCTGGAAGTGAGCAAGGGATGAAAGCACAGCGCACCACTGGCAAGGAATGCACCTCCCTGCTTCGGGGTGCGTTGACAAGGACTGGACACTCCCTGAGGCTTTCTGGTTTGATGGAAGTCTCACCAAAGTGGAGCCCAAAGCGAGAGATGGTTCGCAAAAATTCCTAAGACCCTACAAGTCTTAGTGGCACCATGGCTGTAAAGGTCTTGGATGATCTCCATTTCAAAGGGAGTGTTGCGTTTCAGAAATCCTCTCAGCTGTGATGAAACAAATCCAGGACCCTGGAGAGCTCCTCGCAACCCCTCCAACCCTTCTCTTCCCTCCCTACTGCCGAGCCAGACTCACCCATCAGAGCCAGGCCTGGAAGGGGTGCTGTCGGATGAGAGGGAGGAGACAGAAGCCACGGATAGAGGCCGGGACGAGGAAGGCATGGTGAAGGATCGGACCATGGACCGGGGACGGCTGCCTCTTCTGTCGTCCAGACTTGAGGGCTGGGTTGGGGCAGAGGGGAGAGAAAGAGAAAGACTTGCTTCATGTCCATGCCAAAAGATGTCCAGCCTGGCATGGTCAGATACCTCAGACCGAGTGGTCTTAGCAGCCTGGAGTCGATACCAAAGTAATCCACATTTTTATGAACAGTTGATGTTCCTGTCCAAAGCTGAAGGTGAAAACCATGGTTATCTGGAGATTTTTTGAAATATGATTTGATACTGTGAAAAAATACCAGGAAGAACTTTCTTGTTGGTTTTTTTTTTTTTAATTTAAAATGCAATTTTCTTTACCAAGACCACAATACCTTACCCTGCTCCAAAGTCAGTGCAATGCACTGGTCGACCAGGAATTGTAATTTACAGAAAACATCTAGAATGTGACTTAAGGACTTTGCAAGATGTTTAGATGAACTGTGTACATCTCTGCACGCTGGCAAACCAAGCAGATTACCAAAATACACGGAGGCACAGGGACTGAACTTCTTTAGACCAAAATGAGATGCTCCTGCTGCTTAATTAAGGGCGGGTTTCCTTCCCTGCCAGTGACTGGTACAGCAGGTTAGCTGGATCCATGGCTGGAGTTGCTAAAGCTCCTCCTTCTTAGCAGGAAGTGGACCAGTGATACATTCTAGAGAAAAACACTCTCTGGATAGAGTTTTCCGCCCTCTGTTTGTCATACGACTGTATATTAACAAAATAAGCGCCACTGAAATTCAGCACATGTCAACACCTAATTAGCTACAAAATGCTTGTGTTCCTGCCCCTCAAGCCAGATGTTGGCACAGCTGGGACAGCAGCTGGTGCAGAAACTTTTTTTTTTTTTAACCCTCAGGATGTGGAAATCAAATTTCTGTAGGGCATGCCCTCTCTGTGTGGCTCAACCTCCCTCAACCCCAGCCTCATGCTACCAAAGCTGGTGTTCATTCAGCCCATCTCCAACAGAAAAAGTGCTTGGGACCAGGGTTGGTTACAGATTATATAACATCACTGATAAGAGGGCCTGTTTCTTAACTACATTTTGCCCATGAAATACTATTGGACTTGTACCTTATCTCTTCAATAGTAAAAGGCTCAACAGACTTAGGGGTGCCAAGGGGGATGGGGGTTGGAGGGGGACGGGATGGGGCGTCTGGGATGAGCAGATGCAGGCTATTACATACAAAATGGATAAACTGTGAAGTACAGGGAACTGCATTCAACACCCTATGATAAATCCTAATGGAAAAGAGTATGAAAAGCATATACATGTACGACTGATCACTGTGCTGTCCAGCAGCATTCAACACGACATTGTAAATCAACTATACTTCAGTGGAATAAGCTTGTAAGAAATAGTAAAAGGTTCAAAGTCGCAAAAGAACACTTTAAAGCAGGAGCTGGTAAATGTTTTCTGCAAAGGGGAAAATGACAAGTACTTTAGACTGCGGGCCTTAAAGTCTCTGTCCCAAGCATGGAAACAGCTATACACAATACAGAAATAAACAAGTACGGCTGTGTTCCAATAAAGCTTTATTTACAAAACAGATGTCAGGCCGTGGTTTGCTGACCAGTGGCTCAATATGCGGCTGCAATCCGCCAGTGCGGAGGCTCTGGCCAGCCTTAACTTCAGCACCAATGACGGTGCCATCGCCCAACTCCAGGGAGACAGCCTTTGCCATGAACTGGCTTTTACAAGGCAACCAAAAGGAAACGGTGGCTTGCAGATTAACCTGAATTATAAAAACGTTTCTAGAGACTCAAGTCTACAGTATCTTCTCAGCCTTTAAGGCTATATTCCATTTCTAGTGATTATAAAATACTGACTATGGCCCTCGTGTTGAACAATGTGTCTTTGTAGCTTAGTTGTACAATGTATCCACTTCTTGATGAAATGATCTTCACAGCAGCCAGGGTCAAGGGAGCAGGCACACAGGAGCCAGCCGGCCGTGGACCGGGAGGTGCTTATGGCCACAGGCTGCCCTCATCCAGCTCTGACCCAAGCAGCTGCGAACGCCCCCAGCCACCCAGGGCTGGTGATGCGCCCGGAGAGGCAGCCTTGAGTCTTGGTCAGGATGCATGAGCATGGATGGGAAAACTGCGAAGGATGAAGCAAGGGGGATGCAGGAGGGGGCTCTGGCTGAGGAGGGTCAGAAGCCACTGGTGGTCTTGTGACAGCAGGGCACCCACCGGGAGTGGCCCTGCACCCTCCTCCTGGGCCAGTCACCTCGCAAGCCCTTCTTGACCCAGCAGAGCCTCTAGAAATCAAGCAGCCAGGACTTCTGCTTTTTCATCTGAAGCCATCAGGGCCTCCCAGTCCTTACCGGGTAGCTCCAGTGCTAGGACATTGTGAGAGAGGGGACATCTGTGTCCCTGCAGCAGGACAGGCACTGAGTGGGGTGGGGGTGGGGAGACCACCAGGTGGGAATGTTGGTCCTGGCACGGACTGCGTGACCTTGCATAAAACAAGGAACCGCTCGGGCACCTAGCTTCCTCCGGAGCGCACAGGGGATAGTCATGTCACCTTGAGAGGCTGGCAAGGATGACCTGCAAGGACACAGGTGAAGTCAGGGCGGCTACACGGATGGCAGCCTCCAGGGCCCTGCTTGTGTGACAGACAGGAAGCACAGACATGCTCCAGCCCCTCACAGGCGCACGCCTGCGTGTCCCAGGACGCACGCGGTCACCACCCTCATCTCCAGGGTGGTCTGGAAGGCCCTACCTACGCCGACCAAGGGTGCAAACTGCCCCTGGCGTCCTGGGGATGGCTGGTTTCACTGAGTTTAATCATGGTGATGAGGTTTCATGGGGGTATGGAGAGACGCAGGCCCGTCTCACAGTCTTATAGAAACGTCCCTTTCCAAATACTGCACAAATGCCATCTGTGGACTGGAGACCCACCAGGACAACAGGCTGGCCCCTAGGAGGGGGCGCATGCGCAGGGGTGCGTTAGGAGGGAGGGGTGGGGCCAGGTGGGAGGGGGAGAGTTGGGGTGCTGTAGGACAAGCAGCCTCAGGGTCACCTCCCAGCCCGCACCTTGACTGCCCTCCAAGCCTCATCAGCCGCTCTTCTCTCGGTTGGAATATTCTGTTGAACTCCGGCATATAGAAGAGGGCAAGGGGAACTTTCTCTCTGGAGGTGGGGGTCATCAGCTTACCCTCCCAATGCACACCCCACTTAGTGGCCTCTGAGGAGCCCTTGGGTTCCATGGATCCCAGTAAGAAAACCACTGGAACAAGTCTCCCTGGCAATGGTGGAGAAGGCCCTCTCGCTGCTTAGGCATTCAAATGTGTCCGGCTCTCTTTGACCCCACGGACTATTATAGCCCGCCAGGCTCCTCTGTCCGTGGAATTTTCCAGGCAAGAGGATTGGAGTGGATTGTCATTTCCTCCTCCAGGGGATCTTCCTAACACAGGGATTGAACCCGTGTCTCCTCCATCTCCCGCACTGGCAGGCAGACTCTTTCCTACTGAGCCACCCGGGAAGCCACGAGGGAGGGCTGGAGGGGGAAAGTCCTGGAGGCAGGGGTGACGGATGAACCACAGCTCCGTCTGTGCACACCATGGCGAGGACTTGAGAAGGATGAACAGCGGCTTCTGGGTGTCTTGTCTGCTGACGGTGGTGGAGGGGGACCAGCCTGGGGAGCCGGAGTGGGTGGACAGCATGGGCTCTTCTGGACACAGGGGTGGAGGGGCCCAGAGGCAGGTGGATGGGTGGGTGTGAGCTCAGGGCCACAACCAGGTGATGCAGAAAGTGATAGAGGATGACAGTGGAGAAGGAGCAGGGCCACGGGAGGCTCCCTGTTCTCAGCAGACTCGAATGAACCAGAGAAGGAAAGAGTGGAGGACAAACTCGGAACTCTTGCAGGAGCCTATGAGCAGATGCCTCTTGTACGGCCAAGGGCCAGCGAAGGCACGGGNACTGTGAAGTACAGGGAACTGCATTCAACACCCTATGATAAATCCTAATGGAAAAGAGTATGAAAAGCATATACATGTACGACTGATCACTGTGCTGTCCAGCAGCATTCAACACGACATTGTAAATCAACTATACTTCAGTGGAATAAGCTTGTAAGAAATAGTAAAAGGTTCAAAGTCACAAAAGAACACTTTAAAGCAGGAGCTG
>SJYW01001378.1:10238-86428 GCA_006410735.1 Raphicerus campestris
CATTATAAATGAATTATTATAGCTTTCTCTTATACACATCTAGATGTGTATAAGAGACAGTCAGAATTGTAACAGACTGAGGATGAAGTCTACTCAACATCACCCATAGCACTTTTTGAGTTTCCCTATCATAATACTTATTATGTTTTACTATATGCTGTATTGCATTTACATTTTATTAGAGTGTAAGCAGAGGATGTGTTTTCCACATCTTTCTGTCTCAAGGAATAGCACACTTCAGTTCAGTTCAGTTACTCAGCCCTGTCCGAGTCTTTTGCGACCCCATGTATCGCAGCATTCCAGGCCTCCCTGTCTGTCACCAACTCCCAGAGTTCACTCAAACTTACCTCCTTCAAGTTGGTGATGCCATCCAGCCATGTCATACTCTGCTGCCCCCTTTTCCTCCTGCCCCCAATCCCTCTCAGCATCAGAGTCTTTTCCAGTGAGTCAACTCTTTGATTGAAGTAAAAAGTACTGGAGTTTCAGCTTTAGCATCATTCCTTCCAAAGAACACCCAGGACTGATCTCCTTTAGAATGGACTGGTTGGATCTCCTTGCAGTCCAAGGGACTCTCAAGAGTCTTCAACATCACAGTTCAAAAGCATCAATTCTTCGGCTCTCAACCTTCTTCACAGTTCAACTCTCACATCCATACATGACTACTGGAAAAACCATAGCCTTGACTAGACAGACCTTTGTTGGCAAAGTAATGCCTCTGCTATCTAGGTTGGTCATAACTTTCCTTCCAAGGAGTAAGCGTCTTTTAATTTCATGGCTGCAATCACCATCTGTAGTGATTTTGGAGCCCCCCAAAATAGTCTGACACTGTTTCCACTGTTTCCCCACCTATTTGCCATGAAGTGATGGGACCGGATGCCATGATCTTCTTTTTCTAAATGTTGAGCTTTAAGCCAATTTTTTCGCTCTCCTTTTTCACTTTCATCAAGAGGCTTTTTAGTTCCTCTTCACTTTCTGCCATAAGGGTGGTGTCATCTGCATATCTGAGGTTATTGATCTTTTCCCTGGCAATCTTGATTCCAGCTTGTGCTTCTTCCAGCTCAGCGTTTCTCATGATGTACTCTGCATATAAGTTAAATAAGCAGGGTGACAATATACAGCCTCGACATACTCCTTTTCCTATTGGGAACCAGTCTGTTGTTCCATGTCCAATTCTATCTGTTGCTTCCTGACTTGCATACAGATTTCTCAAGAGGCAGGTTAGGTGGTCTGGTATTCCCATCTCTTTCAGAATTGTCCACAGTTTATTGTGATCCACACAGTCAAAGGCTTTGGCGTAGTCAATAAAGCAGAAATATATGTTTTTCTGGAACTCTCTTGCTTTTTCTATGTCATTCTTTATTCTGAAGCAGAAAATTTTATTTTCGTTGTTGTTAAAATAGATAATGAAATAATAGTTTTAGCCCTATAGTATCACTTTAACAAACCACACCAGATGGAAGATAACATGTTTTACTGACTTACCATGAAAAAAACGGTCCTGATGAATTTCAATACAAAGCTTCCAAGTTGTCTAAGCAAAATTTTTCCAACGTACCTGGGATCCTTCCCATCTATATTTCTATAAGCTTATTTTCTGGTTCAACACACTTTTCTCATCCTTTATATTATGCCCATGAAGTCAATTTTATTCAACATTATCTGGAGCATATATTAGAATCATGGACAAAAAAGAGCACCATAACAATTTTAGAAAAATATTTTTTGAATGATAACATACATACCAAAAAATGCAGAAATCATGAGCATTCATGACTTCAGTTCAGTTGCTCAGTTGTGTCTTACTCTGCGACCCCATGGACTGCAGCATGCCAGGCTTCCCTGTCTATCATCAACTCCTGGAGTTTACTCAAACTTATGTCCATTGAGTTGGTGATGCCATCCAACCATCTCATCCTCTGTCATGCCCTTCTCCTCCTGCCTTCACTCTTTCCCAGCATCAGGGTCTTTTCCAATGAGTCAGTTCTTTGTATCAGGTGGCCAAATTGCTGGAGTTTCAGCTTCAGCATCAGTCCTTCCAGTGAATATTCAGGACTGATCTTGTTTAGGATGGACTGGTTGGATTTCCCTGTAGTCAAAGGGACTCTTAAGAGTTTTCTTCAACATCACAGTTCAAAAGCATCAATTCTTAGGCACTTAGCTTTCTTTATAGTCCAACTTTCACATCCATACATGACTACTGGAAAAACCATACCTTTGACAAAATGGACTTTTGTTGGTAAAGTAATGTCTCTGCTTTTTAACGTGCTGTCTAGGTTGGTCATAGCTTTTTTTCTAAGTAGCAAGTGTCTTTTAATTTCATAGCTGAAGTCACCATCTGCAGTAATTTAGGAGCCCCCAAAATAAAGTCTCTCACTGTGTCCATTATTTCACAATCTATTTGCCATGAAGTGATGTGACGGGATGCCACGATTTTAGTTTTCTGAGCATTGCTTCAAGCCAAATTTTTACTGTCCTTTTTCACTTTAATTGAGCGGCTCTTTAGTTCTACTTTGCTTTCTGAAATAAAGGTGGTGTCATCTGTCTGTCTGAGGTTACTGACATTTCTACTGGCAATCTTGATTCCATCTTGTTTTTTAAAATTAATTAATTCATTTTAATTGGAAGCTAATTGCTTTACAATATTGTGGTGGTTTTTGCCATGCATTGACATGAATTAGCCATACACCAGCTTGTTTTTCATCCAGTCTGGCATTTCGCATGATGCACTGTGCACACAAGTTTAATAAGCAACGTGACAATATACAGCCTTGACATACTCCTTTCCCTATTTGGAACCAGTCTGTTGTTCAGTGTCGAGTGCTAACTGTTGCTTCCTGACCTGCAATCAAATTTCTCAGGAGACAGGCAGGTGGTCTGTTTTTCCCATCTCTTTAAGGATTTTCTAGTCTGTTTTGATCCACAGAGTTAAAGCCTTTGGTGTACTCAGTAAAGAAAAGTAGATGTTTTTCTGGAATTCTCTTGCTTTTTCAATGATCCAGTGGATGTGGGAATTTTATCTCTGGTTTCTCTACCTTTTCTAAATCCAGCTTGAACATCTGGAAATTCACAGTTCACATACTGGTGAAGCCTGGCTTGAAGAAGTTTGAGGGTTACTTTGCTTGTGTCTGAGATGAGTGCAATTGTGTTGGAGTTTGAGCATTCTTTGGCATTGCCTCTTTTGGGATTGGAATGAAAACTGACCTTTTCCAGTCCTGTGGTCATTGCTGAGTTTTCCAAATTTGCTGGCACATTGAGTGCAGCACTATCACAGCAACATCTTTCAGGATTTGAAACAGCTCAACTGGAATTGCATCAGCTCTGCTAGCTTTGTTCATAGTGATGCATTCCTAAGAATGTCTGGCTCTAAGTGAGTGATCACATCATTGTGGTTTTCTGGATCATGAAGGTCTTTTTTGCATAGTTCTTCTGTATATTCTTTCCACCTCTTCTTAATATTTTCTGCTTCTGTTAGGTCCGTATCATTTCTGTCTTTTATTGTGCTCATCTTTGCATGAAATTTTCCGTTGGTATTTCTGATTTTCTTAAAGAGGTCTCTCAGTAAGTCAGTCAGTTCCTTTGCTCAGTCGTGTCTGACTCTTTGCAACCCCGTAAATCGCAGCACGCCAGGCCTGCCTGTCCATTACCCACTCCTGGAGTCCACCCAAACTCATGTCCATTGAGTCAGTGATGCCATCAAGCCATATCATCCTCTGTCATCCCCTTCTCCTCCTGCTCCCAATCCCTCCCAGTATCAGAGTCTTTTTCAGTGAGTCAACTCTTCATATCAGGTGGCCAAAGGATTGGAGCTTCAGCTTTAGCATCAGTCCTTCCAAAGAACACCTAGGACTGATCTCTTTTAGGATGGACTAGTTGGATCTCCTTGCAGTCCAAGGGACTCTCAAGAGTCTTCTCCAACACCACAGTTCAAAAGCATCAATTCTTCAGCATTCAGCTTTCTTCACAGTCCAACTCTCACATCCAAACATGACCACTGGAAAAAGCATAGCCTTGACTAGATGGACCTTTGCTGGCAAAGTAGTATCTCTGCTTTTGAATATGCTATCTAGATTGGTCATAACTTTCCTTCCAAAAAGCAGGCGTCTTTTAATTTCATGGCTGCAGTCACCATCTGCAGTGATTTTGAAGCCCCCAAAATACAGTCTGACATTGTTTCCACTGTTTCCCCATTTATTTCCCATGAAATGATGGGAGCGGATGCCATGATCTTTGTTTTCTGAATGTTGAGCTTTAAGCCAACTTTTTCACTCTCCTCTTTCACTTTCATCAAGAGGTTTCTTAGTTCCTCTTCACTTTCTGCTATAAGGGTGGTGTCATCTGCATATCAGAGATTATTGATATTTTTCCTGGCAATCTTGATTCCAGCTTGTGCTTCTTCCAGCCCAGCGCTTCTCATGATGTACTCTGCATAGAAGTTAAATAAGCAGGGTGACAATATTCAAGCTTGATGTACTCCTTTCCCTATTTGGAACCAGTCTGTTGTTCCATGTCCAATTCTAACTGTTGCTTCCTGACATGCATACAGATTTCTCAGGAGGCAGGTCAGGTGGTCTGCTTTTCCCACCTCTCAGAATTTTCCACAGTTTATTGTGATTCACACAATCAAAGGCTTTGACATAGTCAATAAAGCAGAAATAGATATTTTTATGGAACTCTCCTCTATTTCTTTGCATTGTTCCCTGAGGAAGGCTGTCTTATCTCTCCTTATTATTTTTTGGAACTCTGCCTTCAAATGAGTGTATCTTTCCTTTCTCCTTTGCCTGTAGCTTCTTTTCTTTTCTCAGTTATTTTTAAGGCCTCTTCAGACAGCCATTTTGCCTTTTTGTATTCCTTTTTCTTGGNAAGCAGAAATAGATATTTTTATGGAACTCTCCTCTATTTCTTTGCATTGTTCCCTGAGGAAGGCTGTCTTATCTCTCCTTGTTATTTTTTGGAACTCTGCCTTCAAATGGGTATATCTTTCCTTTCTCCTTTGCCTGTAGCTTCTTTTCTTTTCTCAGTTATTTTTAAGGCCTCTTTAGACAGCCATTTTGCCTTTTTGTATTCCTTTTTCTTGGGGATGGTCTTAATCACTGTCTCCTCTACAATGAACCACTCACCATATTTCTTCAGGCAGTCTATCAGATCTAATCTCTTGAATCTATTTCTCACTTCTGCTGTGTAATCATAAGGGGTTTGATTTAGCTCATACCTGAATTGTCTAGTGCCTTTCCCTACTTTGTTCAACTGAAGTCTTAATTTGGCAATAAGGAACGTATAGCATAGACTGATTAATTGTCAAAAGCAAACACATTCATGTAAGTAGCACCCCAATTGAGACACTGTCATAATTTTATCCCTGTAAACATATTCTATTTATATTTAACATTGTAAGTTGAATTGCCTTTCATGATCACAGCAGAGTGTTCTTGAAGAGAATTGACAAAGCCCTAAATTGTTTGAATAATCAAGTCTGCATTCAGTTTCTGATTACTATGTTATTCAAAATCTTTCAGTTGAACTTGAACAACAACAAAATTGATTCAAATCTGTTATGAACCTACTTTTGTTCACACTCCTACATTCTCTTTTAATAAATGACATTATTAAGCAATGACAATCTATCAAGATTCTATCTAGAGATATTTATTTAGATCCTAGGTATATGTGGTGCTGTGCTAGTAACTATAATTTTGTAGTATGCATTTCACTTCACCTCTTTATTACAATTTCTTAACTGTGAAGACCTCAGATAATCAAAATAAAGGTATTACCTGAAAGTTATGAATTAAATGCTGATTGCCATTTTAGAAGAGTCATCACCAAAAACTTTACTATGTCTAGCTTTAACTAAATTTTCTCAGTATGTTCAAATTGCTCTTCCTTCTGAACTATCATAGGATTTTATATGAATAGCAAGTGGATTAATTCCCTTCCCATGCTCGAAAAAATATTTTCCTCTGTACCACGTGATCTCTTCTACTTATAAAGTAGAAGTGGTTTTAAAGTTACTAAGATTATCTTCTTGAGTCAGAAGATAGCCCTCAATTATGACAGCTAATGTCACAGGACGCACATGTATGGGAACCACACAGAAGCTGCGCAACACACCTCTAGACTATCTGTTTACACAACAAGTTTCACTTATAGAGACAGCGAAGCTGAGTGCCCTCAGAAAGGGGAAATTTCCAGTTAATCAGTGCTATCACTTTGCACCAGTGCTTTCATTTATACCTGCATCTATCACATATACGTCTGGATTACAGGAGGGGTACTAATTAAGTTTTAATGAACTGTTATACTACTATAATTTGCTGTTTCATAGAGAAATCTGAGCCTTGCTTTACCCTCTCCCTCAATGACAGCTCCAGATAAAAGTACCAAGATACCCGTGGTTTTATTGATCTGCAAGTTGAATGATACTGCTTACTCACAGCATAACTGTATTTCTCCTAGATTTTTTTAAAAGCAGATTCTTTACCATCTGAGCCATGATGAAAGCCCTTTTATTCTATTCTATGCACTATCATGGATGTTCCAGGTGGTGCTAATTGTGAAGAATCTCCTTGCCAAGGCAAGAGATGTAAGAGATTTGATCCCTGGGTCAGGGAGATCTCCAGAGGAGGAACTGGCAACCCACTTCAGTATTCTTGCCTGGAGAACCCCATGGACAGAAGAGCCTAGTGGGCTACCATCCATAGAGTCACAAAGAGTTGGGCACAACTGAAGTGACTTATCACACGTGTGCAGTACTATGTGGATTATTTTATTTTCCTATTACAAAATCTCAGAGATGTAGGTTAAAGTGTATTTGAAGCAGCTGATATAAATATCACCCTAATTGTGTGCACCAAGTGTTTCCGAGTCCTAGGACTTCACAGATGCCCCACCAGTCCCTTTAGCTCAAAAGCCTAAAGCTTTTTCTGATACCCATTCTAATGCTCCCAAAGAATTGTGAATATCTGTATTCATTTTAAGTATTACTTCAATTAAGAAGAAAATTAGAAATATTTAGATACAACCATGTCATATACTCTTGAAAACAGAAACCATATTCTGCCTACACTCAACAAGTCTGCATTGAATCCATTGTCATCTGTTTTTAATACATTTGTTCAACTCTCAGACTATACAAAAGGACTCTTTTATCTAAAACAATTTCTCCTTCCATAGACTAATATCAATACTTCTCCGTTATACATCTGTCTGTGTGTGTTTATCTCCCTTCACTAGATTTAAAGCTCCCTAGTGGTAGAGATTTCAGGTAATTCATGTGAGAATCCCCTCCACTGCGCTGTCCACCTATAATCAGCAGGTGTTCATTCAATCAACACTGCATCTATATTCTTTCAACTTTACACTCATTCAGTTCAGGAGGGCAGACATATATCTTCCACTGAAAACAATGAATATAGGGTAAGAATGATTTCAGAAGAATTAGTTTTTTTATTTCCAGGACTTCATGGAAAGTCTGGAATAATTGTGTGTGTGTATGTTAGTCACTCAGTCATGTCCAACTCTTTGTAACCCCATGGACTGTAGCCCACCAAGCTCCTCTGTCCATGGGCTTTTACCTGGCAAGAAGACTGGAGTGGGTTGCCATTTCCTTCTTCATGGAATCTTTCTGACCTAGGGATCAAACCTGGGTCTCCTGCACTGCAGGCAGATTCTTTACTGTCTGAGCCACCAGGGAAGCCTGGGAATTTTGGGGGGTAGGGGTAGGGTAATATTTTAAAGTTATTTACTGTATTAAATTTTGTTTGACACTAAGATGGTAAGAAATTAATATTGGTGTTTTAATTTACTCTAAGTAATTAAATAAAGTTTAAAGGTATAAGACTGAAAGTTATGTATAAAACTTAGTATTGCATTAGGAAGCAGTCTAAGGGAAAATAAGATTAAAGGATCATCACATGATCTACAAGAGCATTCCCAGTTGGCCTACCAATGGAGGAGATGTAAGAGACATGGGTTCCATCCCTGGGTCATTCCTCCATCCCCTGGAGAATGGCATGATAACCCAATCTGGTATTTGTGCCTGGAGAATCCCATGGACAGAGGAGCCTGGTGGGCTAGAGTCTCAAAGAGTCGACCACAACGGAAGTGACGTAGCGTGTAAGCACACTTTCTACAATGCTCAAACTTTAAGTCAAAGTAGTAAGCAAGGTTAGCAGTCAATGCCAAGGGTATAACAATATTTCTAGTGGCATGCGGCACTTCTGCTACATTTATATTCTTGAAGAGAAGATGAATGAAGAATATAGAATAACAGCTAGCAAAGAGTCACTGTGAAAACGATGTATTACTACTATCAATATAAAGTAACGTCACCATGTAAAATAACATAATGATTTAAGAACTAACATTGGCCTTATTTTGTATGAAATGCCCAACCAGTGTTCAGGAAGTGCAATGAGTACCTGAAAGGTCACGAAGCTCTAAGCACTGGGAACTGAGTCCTCTTTACCATAGTTCCAGGACTTCGCTATTTCCACCTTACCATTGCCTTACATTGCCAAAAAGTATGTTTCTGTCTTGGCAGAGGAATAAAAAAATGGTACGTTAACCCCATTTATTAAATGACTTTCATTTTAAAGCTAACGACACGCCACTTTCAGAAAAATTGTAATGACAAATCTTCATAAAATTAGAGGTTAAGAGGTATCAAATCAGATACTCATTTTGTTGCTTTCTTGATAAAGTAATTCTATATAGGCTGTAAAAAAGCAAATCAAAGTCACAAAATATTTACAGTGCATAGAATGCTCTAGGAATGTAGTATAAAACAGCACAGGGCCCTGAAAAATGTGATTCTTTCAAAACCTCTTTCCAGTTATGAAAATTATGAGGCTCTGCATTGTCTCCTCCTGCATATTCTATTACTGAGTGTGTCATGGAGAGGATATTTAAGAAAAAGCAGCAGCAATTTTAATAATGAAGACTGAAACTTCCTCTTCATAAAACTATTATAATTTTTAAAAGCATCAATTTATAAGTCTATCCTTTTGGGGACTTAAACACAAAAAATAACTTGGACCCCAGGAAAAGTTAAACATGACAGGAAAAACAATAAGACAGAAGTGAGTCCCCCAATACATAGCTGAGCCCTGGAGACAAAAAGCTCAAAAACGAGAGCTACTAGAGGTGCTGCCTGGAGCTGCCCCATGATGGACTGCGCTCTTCAGTAACCAGGGAGTTTGGCAGACGAGGCCATAAACACACAGCAAATCAGGGCTGGGTCTTAAGATGATGTCTGGGTCTTAAATAAAATCTATGAGAACCATGGCTAGGAATTTGTCATACAGAAAAAGTCTATGAAATTAATGTAAAATACTCCTGGATTGATTGCTGGGTAGTATTATTTTGCAGAAATAAAAACATGTATAATGTCTTTGAAGGAGTACAACTTCTGATGAGCAGATAGAAGGTCTAAGGTGCAAGAAAAAAGGTCAGTCAAAAAAAGGTGATAGATATGTAGGTAATTTTGAAGGAATATTAATGGTATAGAGTAATATTTCATTAGATTAAAGAAGTTTTAAACATACAATAAATAATCATTAACCAGGAAAAGAAGAAACGAGTGTTGCAAGTGTTCCAGTTTCTGGTGCTATGCAAGAGAAAGGAAAGATCACTTTGTCTTTGATAAGTAAGACATGCTTTTCATAGGCCACAGAGGAACGGAAAAGAAAATGATCAATATAATCAAGTCAGAAAAATTGATAGAGAACAGGTAGGACTCACAACATAAGATCATATTAAAAATTAATTGTATCATTAATTCCATTAACTGTAAATGAGCAGCATATATGTATATATATAAATATAGAAAAAAGTCTAAGAATAATCAATTGCATTTAAAAAATATTGCATGCTATTCAGTACAAACAGTCTAATATTAAGTATACAGAAAAGTTAAAAATAAAAGGATAATAAAAGGTAAAAAAGACACTTTAGAATATAGAAAATCCTCAAAACCTAAATCAAAATGAAAACATATAAGCTTATGGGATGTAACCACAGCAGGATAAGAGAGAGATATATGTCATGGCTTATACTACAAAGAATAATTACAGCAAATTGAAGAGCCAGTGTCTCCAGTGATATTTCCTGTATTAAAGGACTCCCAGCATGTTTTTGGCTGGCGTAGCCTAAAATCAGAAGTTCTATTCTTTATATGCTAGTTTGAGATCACAGTCTCACCAGGTCTCTTAAGTAAAGCTTCAGATATTAACCAGAAAAAAAGAAAACAAAATTGGACTATAACAAATAAAATCTGCATATAATTGACAATGTGATCACATGACACAGAGAATCTGAACCTTAAAACCCAGCTAAGCGGTGCTTAGCAGAAGACGTAGCCTGTCCATCTCTGCCTGATGAGACTCTTCAACCTTGCTTCTTGACCTTTGGTTGGGAAGTCAAAGGTCCTCATGTCACTTGCTCATTGTCTCCAGATATAATAAGAGCTGTATCGCAGTATGAAATGGAAAGTATGAGGTCTGAAATCTGACTTCAGAAAAGAAAGCTTAAAACTGGAACACCTACAAAACCTTAATAATTTATGTTGGCCCCCATATGGAGAAAGCATGTGGGAATAGATTCTTGAAGCTTCCAGCCCAAAAGTAATGAATCATCTCTCATCAGGCTGAAAGTGTCAACAGCTATGCATTTACCAGAGAAGGTTTTATGAGTAGCTCAAACAACTGCGGTTGGTTTTAATTGGTTACTTGGTTGATTAACTGTCTTTTGATCTCATAGATACCCTGTACTAAGTAAAGATGAGGAGGAAAATGTTTTTAAAATATTAGGGAAAGTGGAGATATTTACCACTGACATTCACTGAGCTGTGATAAATAACCACTTGTCAGTCTACAGAAATTATCCAGGATGAGCAACATCTGATTGGACCTTCATCTTTAACTGACTTACCACCTTTCAGTAATTTTAAGTACTTCTTTTTCTTTTTGAAACATTTCTCATATAGTTTCCATGATTAAATGGATTGAAGCATGTACATAAGAGGTAAAGATAGCAAATAAAAACAATTTTTAAGAAGTTTGGCTCTGGAGGAGGCTGTGCACAGTGGATAGCAGGAAGACAAAAGCTTGTGTTCAATTCAAATCTTTAAATTCTGTATAGATAAAAAATAACATTTGACCTTTAGAAAATGCTCAGTAATTGTGGATTTAATGAATGAAAAATAGTTAACAGAAGTAGTGTCTTTTTCACAAGTTGTGAAGAATCAAAATTGGTAAAAATGATGTGATGCCTTCATAGACATAAGCTTTGATATTCAACTAAAAGGAACCAGTGAGGAAGTATGATATTCTTCAGCTTCCTAGTGTTACATCTAATCTTCAAGTCTGGTTAATTTCATTCAAGGAGCTCTTTTATATTTACATTTACATATTTATATTTAATATTTACATATTAAGCTATCTGTAGAGGTCAACTCTGCCAAAGAATTAGGATCCCATCTGAAAAATGCCTCTGATTGTGAAAATTGAATATATTTTCCTTGATTTAAAAAAAAGTATTTTACTTCCTTGAAAAAAACAACACCACAAGAGCAATTTCATTGTAACAATGCAAAACGTCATGAAGTCTTTTCCAGTTCAAGGAGAAATGTGAGAACATATGAAATATAATTCTTTCTTCATCTGTAAATCATTTATTTAAATTAAATACAAATGAATTTCTTGATATGGCTATCATTAAAGACCTCAGACTAAACTGCATAAGGCAATAACTTGAAGTAATACTTCACTGTTGGAAATTTTAAATTTATACCATCTTGGGTTTATAATAGTTAAAATTCAATTTGCAATATTTAGGCATCAATTTATTCTAAAATGCTAAAAAGCAAAAACTGAGATGCAAAGTCAAGAGGCTGAAAAGTGAAAATGAATTTGTAATGAGTAGTTATGCTCCCTTCTGGAAAGGCATAAATAAAAATGAATGAATTGAATAGCCTCTCTTTTTTGCATATTTAAAGACTAACAAGAAACAGACTGTTTTAAATTACTTCTATTTTAATAAATTGTATAACCTGAGAAGTTTGCATTTCAGAGCCCTCCATTTTATAAGATCACACCATGAGACTTATTTTATTCTGATATTGTGTTACTCATTCTTGAGTAAAGCACAATGTGGGAACTCAGCTATAGCTCAAATGAGCCTTAATAGTACCTTTAAGTATATACTTACAATTTGCCATGTTCACATATCTTTCTAATAACTACACTCATGTTATTTGATAGGGACACAGGGAGAATGCTACTAATAAATATTTGCATTTGCAGTTGCTTTTTGTGCTAAATCCCCCTGGGACAAAGCAGAATATGATATGCATACTGCTGTTAGTTTATCAGGGTGAGCAGACATTGCCATTTTTATGTGTATCTGACAATGAAACAACTATGGATAACAACTCAACTGGTTTTGTTTTTGAAGATGTGAGGGGAAAATAATCAACTAACTGTTTACTGGTGATAATTCTCAGGAGCTGACCTAACTATTCAGTGAGTATAATCAGAATAGCCATCTTATAGTCTTACCTGCAGAAAATAGCATATGCTAATAAAAACAATATATAAAGAAGATGCAGACAAAATTATGATGTTGCAAAAAATCGGCTTTCAAAGAAACTTGTATTAACCAAAGAAAAACTGTTAATTTTTTATAAACCTCAAACTGGATTTACATTGAAATATTTTTACAGAACAAATTACAAGTTTAACAATTTTGATAGGGGATTTTTCTACTTTCTCAACTTGTGTTTGGATCACTACAAACATGAGAGAGAAGGAAGAAGATGAGAAATAGAAGGAATTTTATACATGCCAAGGAAAAAAAATAGGAAATTTCTCTAAGAATATCTATAGGATTAGTTTGATGGAGAGACCACAGGTAAGATACTATTACCCAAGCAGACACACCACTGGCTTTTTTCAGAAGTGAAAATTTTTCTGTCCATTGGAAAAACTTTCAAGCCCAGAAGGAAGAGGCAGAGGAAATATGATTGAACCAAAAGGAAACATTAAACCATTTAATTAAAGCCTTCGATGAAACAACTTTATGTACCTACTTCAAAAGATTCTCAAAAATTTACTTCAAGAACTCAAGCAACTTGTATTCAATTTAAAAAAAAAAGCTGTAAGCAAATAGGTGATTTATGTTTATGCAGAATGCTCTGCTGTAAAGAATCTGGCTGCAGTGCAAGAGACTTGGGTTCAGTCCCTGGGCCAGGAAGATCCTCTGGAGGAGGACATGGCAACCCGCTCCAGTATTCTTGCCTANCCTCCATCCCCTGGAGAATGGCATGATAACCCAATCTGGTATTTGTGCCTGGAGAATCCCATGGACAGAGGAGCCTGGTGGGCTAGAGTCTCAAAGAGTCGACCACAACGGAAGTGACGTAGCGTGTAAGCACACTTTCTACAATGCTCAAACTTTAAGTCAAAGTAGTAAGCAAGGTTAGCAGTCAATGCCAAGGGTATAACAATATTTCTAGTGGCATGCGGCACTTCTGCTACATTTATATTCTTGAAGAGAAGATGAATGAAGAATATAGAATAACAGCTAGCAAAGAGTCACTGTGAAAACGATGTATTACTACTATCAATATAAAGTAACGTCACCATGTAAAATAACATAATGATTTAAGAACTAACATTGGCCTTATTTTGTATGAAATGCCCAACCAGTGTTCAGGAAGTGCAATGAGTACCTGAAAGGTCACGAAGCTCTAAGCACTGGGAACTGAGTCCTCTTTACCATAGTTCCAGGACTTCGCTATTTCCACCTTACCATTGCCTTACATTGCCAAAAAGTATGTTTCTGTCTTGGCAGAGGAATAAAAAAATGGTACGTTAACCCCATTTATTAAATGACTTTCATTTTAAAGCTAACGACACGCCACTTTCAGAAAAATTGTAATGACAAATCTTCATAAAATTAGAGGTTAAGAGGTATCAAATCAGATACTCATTTTGTTGCTTTCTTGATAAAGTAATTCTATATAGGCTGTAAAAAAGCAAATCAAAGTCACAAAATATTTACAGTGCATAGAATGCTCTAGGAATGTAGTATAAAACAGCACAGGGCCCTGAAAAATGTGATTCTTTCAAAACCTCTTTCCAGTTATGAAAATTATGAGGCTCTGCATTGTCTCCTCCTGCATATTCTATTACTGAGTGTGTCATGGAGAGGATATTTAAGAAAAAGCAGCAGCAATTTTAATAATGAAGACTGAAACTTCCTCTTCATAAAACTATTATAATTTTTAAAAGCATCAATTTATAAGTCTATCCTTTTGGGGACTTAAACACAAAAAATAACTTGGACCCCAGGAAAAGTTAAACATGACAGGAAAAACAATAAGACAGAAGTGAGTCCCCCAATACATAGCTGAGCCCTGGAGACAAAAAGCTCAAAAACGAGAGCTACTAGAGGTGCTGCCTGGAGCTGCCCCATGATGGACTGCGCTCTTCAGTAACCAGGGAGTTTGGCAGACGAGGCCATAAACACACAGCAAATCAGGGCTGGGTCTTAAGATGATGTCTGGGTCTTAAATAAAATCTATGAGAACCATGGCTAGGAATTTGTCATACAGAAAAAGTCTATGAAATTAATGTAAAATACTCCTGGATTGATTGCTGGGTAGTATTATTTTGCAGAAATAAAAACATGTATAATGTCTTTGAAGGAGTACAACTTCTGATGAGCAGATAGAAGGTCTAAGGTGCAAGAAAAAAGGTCAGTCAAAAAAAGGTGATAGATATGTAGGTAATTTTGAAGGAATATTAATGGTATAGAGTAATATTTCATTAGATTAAAGAAGTTTTAAACATACAATAAATAATCATTAACCAGGAAAAGAAGAAACGAGTGTTGCAAGTGTTCCAGTTTCTGGTGCTATGCAAGAGAAAGGAAAGATCACTTTGTCTTTGATAAGTAAGACATGCTTTTCATAGGCCACAGAGGAACGGAAAAGAAAATGATCAATATAATCAAGTCAGAAAAATTGATAGAGAACAGGTAGGACTCACAACATAAGATCATATTCAAAATTAATTGTATCATTAATTCCATTAACTGTAAATGAGCAGCATATATGTATATATATAAATATAGAAAAAAGTCTAAGAATAATCAATTGCATTTAAAAAATATTGCATGCTATTCAGTACAAACAGTCTAATATTAAGTATACAGAAAAGTTAAAAATAAAAGGATAATAAAAGGTAAAAAAGACACTTTAGAATATAGAAAATCCTCAAAACCTAAATCAAAATGAAAACATATAAGCTTATGGGATGTAACCACAGCAGGATAAGAGAGAGATATATGTCATGGCTTATACTACAAAGAATAATTACAGCAAATTGAAGAGCCAGTGTCTCCAGTGATATTTCCTGTATTAAAGGACTCCCAGCATGTTTTTGGCTGGCGTAGCCTAAAATCAGAAGTTCTATTCTTTATATGCTAGTTTGAGATCACAGTCTCACCAGGTCTCTTAAGTAAAGCTTCAGATATTAACCAGAAAAAAAGAAAACAAAATTGGACTATAACAAATAAAATCTGCATATAATTGACAATGTGATCACATGACACAGAGAATCTGAACCTTAAAACCCAGCTAAGCGGTGCTTAGCAGAAGACGTAGCCTGTCCATCTCTGCCTGATGAGACTCTTCAACCTTGCTTCTTGACCTTTGGTTGGGAAGTCAAAGGTCCTCATGTCACTTGCTCATTGTCTCCAGATATAATAAGAGCTATATCGCAGTATGAAATGGAAAGTATGAGGTCTGAAATCTGACTTCAGAAAAGAAAGCTTAAAACTGGAACACCTACAAAACCTTAATAATTTATGTTGGCCCCCATATGGAGAAAGCATGTGGGAATAGATTCTTGAAGCTTCCAGCCCAAAAGTAATGAATCATCTCTCATCAGGCTGAAAGTGTCAACAGCTATGCATTTACCAGAGAAGGTTTTATGAGTAGCTCAAACAACTGTGATTGGTTTTAATTGGTTACTTGGTTGATTAACTGTCTTTTGATCTCATAGATACCCTGTACTAAGTAAAGATGAGGAGGAAAATGTTTTTAAAATATTAGGGAAAGTGGAGATATTTACCACTGACATTCACTGAGCTGTGATAAATAACCACTTGTCAGTCTACAGAAATTATCCAGGATGAGCAACATCTGATTGGACCTTCATCTTTAACTGACTTACCACCTTTCAGTAATTTTAAGTACTTCTTTTTCTTTTTGAAACATTTCTCATATAGTTTCCATGATTAAATGGATTGAAGCATGTACATAAGAGGTAAAGATAGCAAATAAAAACAATTTTTAAGAAGTTTGGCTCTGGAGGAGGCTGTGCACAGTGGATAGCAGGAAGACAAAAGCTTGTGTTCAATTCAAATCTTTAAATTCTGTATAGATAAAAAATAACATTTGACCTTTAGAAAATGCTCAGTAATTGTGGATTTAATGAATGAAAAATAGTTAACAGAAGTAGTGTCTTTTTCACAAGTTGTGAAGAATCAAAATTGGTAAAAATGATGTGATGCCTTCATAGACATAAGCTTTGATATTCAACTAAAAGGAACCAGTGAGGAAGTATGATATTCTTCAGCTTCCTAGTGTTACATCTAATCTTCAAGTCTGGTTAATTTCATTCAAGGAGCTCTTTTATATTTACATTTACATATTTATATTTAATATTTACATATTAAGCTATCTGTAGAGGTCAACTCTGCCAAAGAATTAGGATCCCATCTGAAAAATGCCTCTGATTGTGAAAATTGAATATATTTTCCTTGATTAAAAAAAAAGTATTTTACTTCCTTGAAAAAAACAACACCACAAGAGCAATTTCATTGTAACAATGCAAAACGTCATGAAGTCTTTTCCAGTTCAAGGAGAAATGTGAGTACATATGAAATATAATTCTTTCTTCATCTGTAAATCATTTATTTAAATTAAATACAAATGAATTTCTTGATATGGCTATCATTAAAAACCTCAGACTAAACTGCATAAGGCAATAACTTGAAGTAATACTTCACTGTTGGAAATTTTAAATTTATACCATCTTGGGTTTATAATAGTTAAAATTCAATTTGCAATATTTAGGCATCAATTTATTCTAAAATGCTAAAAAGCAAAAACTGAGATGCAAAGTCAAGAGGCTGAAAAGTGAAAATGAATTTGTAATGAGTAGTTATGCTCCCTTCTGGAAAGGCATAAATAAAAATGAATGAATTGAATAGCCTCTCTTTTTTGCATATTTAAAGACTAACAAGAAACAGACTGTTTTAAATTACTTCTATTTTAATAAATTGTATAACCTGAGAAGTTTGCATTTCAGAGCCCTCCATTTTATAAGATCACACCATGAGACTTATTTTATTCTGATATTGTGTTACTCATTCTTGAGTAAAGCACAATGTGGGAACTCAGCTATAGCTCAAATGAGCCTTAATAGTACCTTTAAGTATATACTTACAATTTGCCATGTTCACATATCTTTCTAATAACTACACTCATGTTATTTGATAGGGACACAGGGAGAATGCTACTAATAAATATTTGCATTTGCAGTTGCTTTTTGTGCTAAATCCCCCTGGGACAAAGCAGAATATGATATGCATACTGCTGTTAGTTTATCAGGGTGAGCAGACATTGCCATTTTTATGTGTATCTGACAATGAAACAACTATGGATAACAACTCAACTGGTTTTGTTTTTGAAGATGTGAGGGGAAAATAATCAACTAACTGTTTACTGGTGATAATTCTCAGGAGCTGACCTAACTATTCAGTGAGTATAATCAGAATAGCCATCTGATAGTCTTACCTGCAGAAAATAGCATATGCTAATAAAAACAATATATAAAGAAGATGCAGACNAATAATCAACTAACTGTTTACTGGTGATAATTCTCAGGAGCTGACCTAACTATTCAGTGAGTATAATCAGAATAGCCATCTTATAGTCTTACCTGCAGAAAATAGCATATGCTAATAAAAACAATATATAAAGAATATGCAGACAAAATTATGATGTTGCAAAAAATCGGCTTTCAAAGAAACTTGTATTAACCAAAGAAAAACTGTTAATTTTTTATAAACCTCAAACTGGATTTACATTGAAATATTTTTACAGAACAAATTACAAGTTTAACAATTTTGATAGGGGATTTTTCTACTTTCTCAACTTGTGTTTGGATCACTACAAACATGAGAGAGAAGGAAGAAGATGAGAAATAGAAAGAAATTTATACATGCCAAGGAAAAAAATAGGAAATTTCTCTAAGAATATCTATAGGATTAGTTTGATGGAGAGACCACAGGTAAGATACTATTACCCAAGCAGACACACCACTGGCTTTTTTCAGAAGTGAAAATTTTTCTGTCCATTGGAAAAACTTTCAAGCCCAGAAGGAAGAGGCAGAGGAAATATGATTGAACCAAAAGGAAACATTAAACCATTTAATTAAAGCCTTCGATGAAACAACTTTATGTACCTACTTCAAAAGATTCTCAAAAATTTACTTCAAGAACTCAAGCAACTTGTATTCAATTTAAAAAAAAAAGCTGTAAGCAAATAGGTGATTTATGTTTATGCAGAATGCTCTGCTGTAAAGAATCTGGCTGCAGTGCAAGAGACTTGGGTTCAGTCCCTGGGCCAGGAAGATCCTCTGGAGGAGGACATGGCAACCCGCTCCAGTATTCTTGCCTAGAGAATCCCACGGACAGAGGAGCCTGGAGGGCTGCCATCTATAAGGTCACACAGTCGGATCCAACTGAGCCCCTAAGGAGGAGCGGCAGCAGGATGCTCTCCACTTACTACAAACTGGGCCACACAGCACAGCCAAAGTAGTAATAATAATAGCCCAACTTAACAGAAAATCAGCAAAATAAACAAAGTGCAAAAAATAAAGTACTGCTGCTGCTGCTGTGTCACTTCAGTCGTGTCCGACTCTGTGCGACCCCATAGACGGCAGCCCACCAGGCTCCCCCATCCCTGGGATTCTCCAGGCAAGAACTCTGGAGTGGGTTGCCATTGCCTTCTCCAATAAAGTACTAGTACACCATTTAAAAATGGAGAGAAAAACACAAAAAACAATGAGAAGAATGAAAATAAATATCAATGCAAGCTGCCATAAAAGAATTACATGTACTGTATTCAACTCTGGCATATTGGGAATACTGGATGAAACAACTGATATACGGAGAAAATATAAATTCTTAATTTGACACAGAAACATTTACTGAATCTAAATATATCAAGACTTAAGAGAAAGTGAGAAGTTGTTAAAAATCTTTCCCTTTTCTCTTAACATTCCCCACATTATATAAAAGCAATGAATTCAGTAAAATTTCACAGATAAGCTACCCATAAAACAAAAGTTTACTGCTATACTGGTTAAGAAAATGGTGAAAACTTCCAAATTTCTTATGAAAATATTATATATAATAATTTTGGGACAAATTGATCAGTTCAAATACAATCATGCTAATTCCCTAAGAGCATTAATATTTTGTTTCATAAATATCATGACAGTTGAGTCTCAAATTGTTTATATTATGCCAAGGGATTTGATTACGTCTGCATACTTCTCTAATGTAGAGTTACTTTTAGTTGATTTATATATGTCTTAAATTATATCAATGTTTTAAAATATGTATTCCTCCTGGAAGCTGTGGTGAAAAGAATCAAACCTGGGGAAGAAATAAAATTATATTTCAGTAGAACAGGAAGTGGCCAGTTCACACTGGAAGGTAGTTTGTAAGCAAAGGCTCCATTGCTTTGACACTTCAGGAAAGTGTCTGTATATCACATTAAATCTCAGCGCAGCACGCACAGCCTGGGGTCCATGGAGCATAGCTTTTTATATAATTGAAGGAGCAACTGTACTGTATCACGTGTGTCAGTGGAGTGTAACAAGTTGCAATAGAAACTATTTCCTGGTTAAATTAAGAGGAGAGAATATAGCTGGCTGGGTAGCTTTCTGGAAAATTTTGTGGTTAGCAGGCTAGTTTTGCAATCAGCTTGGTTAGCAAGTTTGAAATATTTGTATTTTTTTATTTTAGAGACAGAGAAATATAATATTTGAAATGTTTTTACAAATAGTAATGTCAGCTAAAATGACTTTTCCCAACAGTAATGGTGATAGAATCCTGTTCTCTTCTAATTCTTTTTTTAAGAAGAATATCCTGAGTTTCTCCTTGAAGTAAATAAGAACTGCAGAAATAAAAGACATATATTTTTAGTTCTATTTTAATTATGTTTTGAGGAAAAAGATGAATTTTATTAAATACACTGTAACATTTATTAAAATTATATATATTTATAAAATTGTGTACATTTCTTCTTTCTTTTTTGGAGAAGTTTATAGTTTTAATAGACTTATTGTGCTTCCCTGGAGGCTTAGACTGTAAAGAATCCAACTGCAATGTGGGAGACCTGGGTTTGATTCCTGCCTTGGGAAGATCCCTTGGACATGGCAACCCACTCCAGTATTCTTGCCTGGNAACATAAGGCCCCTGTTCGTCAGTCTCTGTGTAAACATAGGAACTTATCTTTGATAGGTGCCAGTTAGCACACTCATGAGTTTCCCATGGACCACTTTCTCGTTTTTTGTAAGTTTTCACCTTTCTGACTGCTCATACCCCTGATATTTCTCCTCCTTACTCTCTCATCTTCCTTGAAAATGCTCAATTTCTTCGAAACAAATCAGAAAGGAATTAAGCATGTTCCTTTACAGTTAGTAGTGACTGAGTAAAATCTATTTTCACTGTTTTCAAATAATTGTTGGGCTGTGCCTAGGCTGTGTTTCCCTTTGCTCTTGCTCCACAGTTAGCATACTTTAGTGTAACTTTGAAATTCAGCTTTTATTACAAGATTCAGTTTTCATCCAGTCTGCTTTGTCCTTCTACTAGGTAACTATTCTTTTTATAAACCTCTCAGGTGTTTGTTACCAAAAAAATTTAGAACATAAATCTAACTGTGGCATTGTATCTATGACCATGAATGTAAATGGTTTAGTTTTGAACTCTCACTTCTGAGAGTTCAAACTCTCAGTTTATCTGAAACCTTGTCCTTAGNTTTATAAAGCTCTCAGGTGTTTGTTACCAAAAAAATTTAGAACATAAATCTAACTGTGGCATTGTTTCTATGACCATGAATGTAAATGGTTTAGTTTTGAACTCTCACTTCTGCTCAGTTTATCTGAAACCTTGTCCTTAGGCCAGTGTCCCCCGTCTTGATTACGGTAGATTTACACCAGCTTTGAAACTGCTGTGTAAGTGCTGCTTTATTTTCTGTCAAGCAGCTTTGGCTACTCTAGGTCATCTGCATTTCCCTATAAGTTTTAGAATCAACTTTTCAATTTCTCCAAACAGAAAAAGCCAGCTGAGGTTTTTAGAATGATGCTATCAAACCTATAGATAATTTCATGGAAAATTTCCATCTTAATAACATTTAGTTTTCGAATTCATGAACATGAAATGTCTATCCATTTATTTAGATTTTTCTCAAAGAACATCTTGTAATTTTTACTGCCAAGTGCCAAATTTTCTTGCCTGTTTAACTTAATGTTACTTCTAAGTGTTTTATTTATTTTTCATACAATTATAATTTTGTAATTTAATTTACAAATATTCATTCATGAAAGAAAAATGAATATTAATATTTAGATATTAAACCCTGTAATCTTGATCTTTTTGTGACTTATTCAGATTTCTCCATACAGGATAAGGTAATCTGCAAGTAATAACAGTCTTATTTATGAATTTCCAATCTGGATATCAGGGTTTTTTTTTTAAACTCTTTTTCTTCTGCTGGTTTTGCTCTGTTCTGTCTTTCTGCATTATTACACTGTCGATTCCTTTAATGCAATGTTGAATGAAAGTGGTAAGAACAAGTATTCCTTCTTTTTCCCTGTTTTTTCTTGATCTTAAGGGGAAGGCTTTACCTTAAAAATATTTCTTATAAAGTTTTTCACTTTAGTGGTGAAAAAACAAGTTGTTGTTTTTCAGTCACTCAGTCATGTCTGAATCTTGTGATACCATGGACTGCAGCACGCCAGGCTTCCCTGTCCTTCACCATCTCCCGGAGTTTGCTCGAACTCATATCCACTGAAAGGGAAAGGAGGTGGGAGGGGGGTTCAGGATGGGAAACATGTGCACACACGTGGCAGATTCGTGTTGATGTATGGCAAAACCAATACAATATTGTAAAGTAATTAGCCGCCAATTAAAATAAATAAATTTATATTTAAAAAAAAAAAAGAAAAGGTGATGGCATCTCACCCTCTGATTCTCTGTCGTCCCCTTCTCCTGCCTTCAATCTTTCCCAGAATCAGGGTATTTTCTAGTGAGTCAGTTCTTCGCATCAGGTAGCCAAAGTATTAGAGTTTCAGCTTCAGCATCAGTCCTTCCATTGAATATTAAGGGTTAATTAATTTACTTTAAATAATTTGATCTCATTGCTGTTCAGGAGACTCTCAAGAGTCTTCTCCAGCACAATAGGTCAAAGGCATCAGTCCTTCAACATTCAGCATATTTTATTGTCCAGATCTCACATCCATTCGTGACTACTGGAAAAACCATAGCTTTGACTATATGGACCTTTGTCTGCAAAGTAATGTCTCTTTTTAAATACACTGTCTAAGTCTGCCATTTCTTTACTTCCAATGTAAAGTCTAGGTGCAATGTGGGAGAGACATTGGTTCAGTCCCTGGGTCAGAAAGTTCTTCTGGAGAAGGAAATGGCAACCCATTCCAGTATTCTTGCCTGGAAAATCCCATGGATGGAGGAGCCTGGAGGGCAACAGTTCATGGGGTCACAAAGAGTCAGACACGACTGAATGACTTCACTTTCACTTTCTTTCTTCTTTACTTTCAAGGAGCAAGTGTCTTTTAATTTCATGGCTGCAGTCATCATCCACCATGATTCTGGATCCCAAGAAAATAGAGACTCTCACTGTTTCCATCGTTTCACTATTTGCCATGAAGTGATGGGACCAGATGCTGTGATCTTAGCTTTTTGAAAGTTGTGTTTTAAGTCAGCTTTCTACTCTCCTCTTTCACCTTCATTCATCAAGAGGCTCCTTAACTCCTCTTTGCTTTCTGCCATAGGGGTGGTGTTATCTGCATATCTGAGGTTATTGATATTTTTTTCTGGCAATCTTGATTCCAGCTTGTGCTCCATCCAGCCTGGCATTTGGCATGATGTACTCTGCATAGAAGTTAAGTAAGCAGGGAGACAATATATAGCCTTGACGTACTCCTTTCCCAATTTGGAACCAGTCCATTGTTTCATATCCAAGTCAAACTGTTGTGCCTTGAACCTGCATTCAGGTTTCACAGGAGGCAGGTCAGGTGGTCTTGTATTCCCATCTTTTTAAAGGATTTTCCACAGTTTAGGATTTGAGATAGCTCAGCTGGAATTCCATCATCTCCACTAGTTTTGTTCCTAGCTATGCTTCCTAAAGCCCAGTTGACTTCATACGCCAAGATGTCTGGCTCTAGGTGAGTGATCACACCATCGTGGTTATCTGGGTCATGAAGATCTTTTCTGTATAGTTCATCTGTGTATTCATGCCACCATCTTCTTGACACCACCTTATCTTCTGCTTCTGTTAGGTCCATACCATTTCTTTCTTTTATTCTGCTCATCTTTGCACGAAATATTCGCTTGGTATCTGTAGTTATCTTGCTGAGATCTCTAGTCTNCCTTCTTGACACCACTTTATCTTCTGCTTCTGTTAGGTCCGTACCATTTCTTTCTTTTATTCTGCTCATCTTTGCACGAAATATTCGCTTGGTATCTGTAGTTATCTTGCTGAGATCTCTAGTCTTTCCCACTCTATTGTTTTCCTCTATTTCTTTGCTTTATTCACTTGAAAAGGCTTCCTTATGTCTCCTTGCTAGTCTTTGGAACTTTGCATTCAGATGGATATACCTTTCCTTTCCTCCTTTGCATTTTGCTTCTCTTGTTTTCTCAGCTATTTGTAAGACTTCCTTAAACAACCATTTTGCCCATTTTTTTCCTGGCATTTCTTTTTCTTGGGAATGGTTTTGACCACCACCTCTTCTACAATGTTAGGAACTTCTATCTAGAGGAAAACCTGCTTCCCCCTTAAAATCAGGAAAAAGAGTTATAGGATTTTTGTAGATGCTGTTTATCAGTTTAAGGAAGTTCTCTTTTATTCTTAATTTGGTTAAAAGTTATAATGCAAATGGATATAAGTTTTTTTAAAAATGTACTTCTGCAGTCATTGATATTATCACGCAGTTCTGGTACTCCATTTTATTAACACAGTGTATGCATGTGTGAGTGCTGATAGTCATTCCAACTCTTTGCAGTCGCATGGACTGTGGCCAGGTTCCTCTGTCCATGGATTTTCTTAGGCAGAAATACTGGAGNAAGTTATAATGAAAATGGATATAAGATTTTTTTAAATGTACTTCTGCAGTCATTGATATTATCACTCAGTTCTGGTACTCCATTTTATTAACACAGTGTATGCATGTGTGAGTGCTGATACTCAGTCATTCCAACTCTTTGCAGTCGCATGGACTGTGGCCAGGTTCCTCTGTCCATGGATTTTCTTAGGCAGAAATACTGGAGTAGGCTGTCATTTCCTTCTCCAGGGGGTCTTCTTGACCCAGGGATTGAATCCAAGTCTCTTATATGGCAGACAGATTCTTTACCACCGCACCGGCCTGGAAGCACTTGGGTTACTTTGGGGGATATTACACTGAACTCTCATTCCTGAGACAAATACCACTTATTTGTGGTGTATCATCCTTTGGCTGTTTATCAGAGATTTATCTTTTATGTTAAGAATCTTTGTATCTATATTTATCAGATATGTTGGCTAGTTTTATTTTTCCCCATTGATGTCTATATATATATATATATATTTTTTTTTTTCCCTAGTGATAGGACTAAGATAAAGCTTTCCTAACAGAAAGAATCAGAAATTGTTTCCTTCTCATTTCTAGAGGAATCCTTTTTATTTATCTTTCTTCTTTCAGTTTTCTGAAAGAATTCATGAAGAATTGCAATTGCTTTGTGTAATGCCCCTAATGTTCTAGTGAAATTTCTATCTTTAAAACATGCCATATGAAACTGGAGAGAGGTGGGTCTTTAACAATATAAGGCAATAATCCAACATTAGTTTTTATTAATGTGGGTAGATAGAGATCATATTATGATACTATGACATATGTTTGATATATACAAACATGGCTGAAGCACTATTCTATATGAAAAATCTATGATTTGTTGACTAAATTATCTCAAGTCTAGTAGATACTTAATAAAGATTGGTGTCACCTCATGTGTGTGGTATCACTCAAATTTATTTAGACTGTCTTCTTTCTCAACTTTATTTTTTGTTAAGTATATTTTTATGCTATTATTCAAATATATAATGTTCAGATTTGTAAGAATTAGAACCTGGGATAGTTTCAATAAATGGCTAGGAATTTTACAACTAATGGTATTGTTCAAGCTCACTTTTCAGGTTCAATTATGATGTTACTCACTCATCCTGGTATTCACTCATCCAGTTCTTTATACTGTTAAATGATTATGGATAACTTTTTAAAAAGATAAACTGAATAACATTTCATGCTTAAAATTAGACACTGAAATATCTGTTATATTTCGTGGCATATAAAATAAGCTAAATCATTCTGGAAGGCATCTTGTTTCTAGAATTTTTCTCAAGTCCTCCTGAGCTCATCAAAGAATAGCTTCCTAATACCATCATCCCAATTCTGATGTTACTTATCCATAATGAAAACATGTCAACGTTGCTACCATGTCCAGCAGACTTTCTTGTGAATCTGCCAGTACTGTTGGCAATTGGTAACATTTTTTTTTTGAAAGGAGAATTCAGACTCAAAATTATTTATAAAATGAGTTAAAGTGGTTATTTTATATAAAGTATAATTTTAGATTCTTTCATATGCTAAATTCCTTATTTCCTCTTTTAAGTACAAAAACTGACAGAAAGTTAAATAAGCCATGTAAGGTCTAATAAATTTTCTAACTGGACTTTTAATTCATGCCTTATCTGACTATTCAACTCACATGCTCCCTGAATTCATATTGCATAATAAAACTTAAATGAGTATTATATCCAAGTCCATAAGCCATGCTTTTTAGGATTGTTTGTTTGTCTTTATAGAAATTTCTTCCTTCATCATTTGGATTAAAAATTCAGATAAACCATGATTTGAATTTGTTCTTCTACTTACCCCAAATTCAAATATTTAGTAAGCATTCTGAAGCTTTATATCCTACCAGAATAATACTTACCAAAAAACTATTTACCAAAGCTTTATATCTTAATAATAACCTTTCCACAAATGTCATTATTTATTCAGAATGATAAATAATGTTCTTTTCACTTAGATTGATTTTTAAGCATTAATATTGTCATATGCCACATTCATGAATTTTTATTCTATTGCCTTGACTATATTATATTGATGCTTTTGAACTGTGGTGCTGGAGAAGACTCTCGAGAGTTCCTTGCACTGTAAGGAGATCCAACCAGTCAATCTTAAAGGAAATCAGTCCTGAATATTCTTTGGAAGGACTGATGCTGAAGTTGAAACTCCAGTACTTTGGCCACCTGATGCGAAGAACAGACTCATTGGAAAAGACCCTGATGCTGGGAAAGATTGAGGGCAGGAGGAGAAGGGGACGACAGAGGGTGGGTGGTCGGATGGCACCACCGACGCTTGGACGTTAGTTTGAGTAGGCTCTGGGAGTTGGTGATGGACAGGGAGGCCTGGTGTGCTGCAGTCCATGGGGTCACAAAGAGGCGGACACAGTTGAGTGACTGAACTGAACTGAATTGAGATTATATTGGCAATAATAATTTTTCTACAGTTTTTCTATTTATGGGTCAGAATCCAGCCATTCTTCCTGGAATAAAAATTTACTTAGGATTTGTGCTTATCTATATGTTTAATAAAAGATATCTCTAAAAAAATCTGTTTCTAATTTGAATAGCAATGCCAAGACTTGTAGTCCAGTTTTACAATAAAATGCAGTTTTCTCATTAAATGGAACATCCTGCATTTCAAAAAACTAAAAAAGAAAAAAAAAAACAGAATAAGATGAACTTAGATAGTCATTCTAGCCAGTTCATTAATGCCTGGGGGAAAGCTCAATACAAGAATATTCCTTGGAGGTATTGACTTTTTGTTTGATTACGAACAGGATTCATTTTCATTTAATTTGCCAGCATGCCTCTCAGTGTTTCATTCTCAGATAAACAAGTGACAACAGGCATGTTGAGCCAATTACTCCCATTCTGTCCCTAAATTGGCATTAATACAGCAGTCGAATAGAAATGATCTCATGCTTGCTGACACAGTAACAACAACCAATGATGCAAAAAATATTTCTATAGTCCTGTTTCTTTGTTTCTATGTTTGAGGCCAATGGACTTGATANACTCCCATTCTGTCCCCAAATTGGCATTAATACAGTAGTCGAATAGAAATGATCTCATGCTTGCTGACACAGTAACAACAACCAATGTTGCAAAAAATATTTCTATAGTCCTGTTTCTTTGTTTCTATGTTTGAGGCCAATGGACTTGATAAATCCCATGTATGCTGCTTTTTCTTTTTGGAACCCACCGTTAGCACATTTTATTTTTAACTTTTATATATGTTTTAATGATTTGTAAAATAATTTTAATGTCTTTAAATTTTTTGTTATATTTTAATTATTTTGTAACTTTTAGATGTTTCTCTTTTGTTTACTCTAACATAGATTATTGAGTTTTCAATCGATAGTATATGGTTATCTTCTTTTTTATCATATCTAGGGATAAGGGATCCTTTGGAAGAGTCTGCCTTCTCTTCTTTTGATCAATAGACAGTGATTTTTAGGGGCAATTTACAAAGTAGAAAATAAGTTTGTCTCTTTGAAGATGCAATGCAATACTACTTTTACAAACAGAAACTTCAGCTTTGTCTCTCCCAGCACTGATGGAGGTTGAAAAGGCACAAATAGAATAAAAACTTCTAAAATAATTCTCTTTTGTTTCTGGATTTCCATCAAAAATGTTCAACGCTTGGGACAGCATGCTAACTGGAGAATACCGTGACTTTCTGTGCTGAGGGGAGAGTCTTCATATTAGATCTATTCCATCAGAAGGCCATGTCCTTATGGAACTTAATGGTCAAGTACCTGATGAGAATTCCTTCATAGCCCTAAGACTAAAACTTCAGCATTNGCATGCTAACTGGAGAATACTGTGACTTTCTGTGCTGAGGGGAGAGTCTTCATATTAGATCTATTCCATCAGAAGGCCATGTCCTTATGGAACTTAATGGTCAAGTACCTGATGAGAATTCCTTCATAGCCCTAAGACTAAAACTTCAGCATTCAAGTTAAGAACTTAAGCCCTGGAGTTAGAAAACTCTAGAACTTAGTCACAACTGCTTCACTTAATAGTTTTGTTGACTTGGACATAATACTCAGACTTCACCTCCAAAGTTTATCATCGCTAAAATGATGATGAAGCATATCTTATAGGGCTGCTGTGAGAATTAGATGAGATGACTCAGTCTATATCATCAAGTTAAACTTCTTTTTCTCTGTGCTCTTACTTGATAATTCATGTACAGCAATCAGAATTTTATCTTGTACTTGACCTTAAACTCAGTTGATATAATTGATCATGGGATCCAGCTGCCCCTACTCGAGTGGTGCTTTCGGTCTGTGTTTCATTTTTGTATATTTTCATCCTGAAAGTGGAGATCCCGTGNATGATGAAGCATGTCTTATAGGGTTGCTGTGAGAATTAGATGAGATGACTCGGTCTATATCATCAAGTTAAACTTCTTTTTCTCTGTGTACTTGATAATTCACGTACAGCAATCAGAATTTTATCTTGTACTTGACCTTAAACTCAGTTGATATAATTGATCATGGGATCCAGCTGCCACTACTCGAGTGGTGCTTTAGGTCTGTGTTTCATTTTTGTATATTTTCATCCTGAAAGTGGAGATCTCGTGCTGCTTTCCCCATTATTACTTAAGATTCCATTTCTATTTCTTTTGGTTTTCAGAGGGTTTTTTTTTTCCTAAGAGTGTTTCTCAATGCATTCATATCAGCATCTCAGATTTTGCTACGTTTGAAAACCACCTAAAATGGTCCCCATCTCTTTGGTTGAACNCTTTCCCCATTATTACTTAAGATTCCATTTCTATTTCTTTTGGTTTTCAGAGGGTTTTTTTTCCTAAGAGTGTTTCTCAATGCATTCATATCAGCATCTCAGATTTTGCTACGTTTGAAAGCCACCTAAGATGGTCCCCATCTCTTTGGTTGAACACGTTCCTAACAACGCCATGCCTGACCAGATATATAGTTTTGTATTACTTGTATTTATTACTCACTTTATGAGTCCTTAAAAACAGATCCTATGTTTCAGGGAATCTATCAGTTAAAGCACATATTAGCAATCAAGAATTTGATCCAAGCATTGCTCTAAATGAATGATAATAGCATTGCTTCATTTAATCCCCGTGATGACTCTCTGAGGTGAATGCTATTATTATCCCCATTTTTCAGATGTGAATGCTGACACACACTAAGTAGAAGGGCCAGGATTTACAATTTAAATCTCAGCTCTCTGATTCCTGAGGTCATACTCTTCACCACTCTGAACCTCCATGACCATGAAGTCTACTGTTTTCCTTTTTGCATTCCTACAGATTTCTCATTTCCAGATACCTGGAGTCTTTTCCAGATTTCCAGTGTAAAACTAATCCATCTGTGCTTCTCAGCAGAATCTGACTGAGACTGGAATTTTATCTCACTTATCTTCTTTTCCTTCACTCTCCTGATTCCGCAACCTTACAGGTGTCTCCTAAGAGCATTTCCTGGGGAATTCTCTTGCACACAATCTTCATCTCAGGTTCTGCTTCTTCCAACACAGGATATGTACAAATGGTTAATTATTAGAGATGGATTTTTGAGGGAAATTAAAGGACCCCAACCCCTGAATTGAGATGTATCTTTTGGTTAGTGATAAGCATATCTAAAGATGGAAGTATTGGGTATATAGTGGTAATTGAGGAAACTGACAAAAAATTGTCATTGTAGAAGAAATTCAATAGAAACTAGTAATTGCTGAGATTTGAGAAAGTTCACATGAGATTGAATATTGTATATATAATGGGAGCTCACCTAATTTCACAGTTTTATTACACTATGCTCAACAGCTTAATAAAAAGTTTCAACAACAACAACAAAAAATCTCAGAAAGTAAAAAGAAGAGACTCAGCCTATTGATAGGTGTCTCAAAGACGTAAAAATTTTAATTTGGAAAATGGAGCTTTTAATTTTCCAAAGTAAAAGTTGGTAAAATATCTTCACATACTTTTATTTAATTTTCACAGAAGCAGAGGGGAAAAAAAAAAGTGGAAAAAGACAAAGCATACTCAAGAGACAAAATTTAGGCTTATTTGATTGGGAAAAAAATGTTTTGGATGGAGAAATGTTGGAAAATAAAGACAGAAAATGAGGCTGATCCCTGATTCTAGAGGATCATCCAGGCACACTTAAAGAATCTGTGATTTTCTTTCTATCCTTATNAAAAAAGTGGAAAAAGACAAAGCATACTCAAGAGACAAAATTTAGGCTTATTTGATTGGGAAAAAAATGTTTTGGATGGGGAAATATTGGAAAATAAAGGCAGAAAATGAGGCTGATCCCTGATTCTAGAGGATCATCCAGGCACACTTAAAGAATCTGTAATTTTCTTTCTATTCTTATAAAATTCATTAAAGTATGAAAATAACAATGAAAATGGAAGGTTAGCTGTGGGCTGTCCATCTTTAGGGATGCAGGTTAAGGAACCTCTTCAATGGTTCCAGTGGAAAATAGTAAAGACTTATTTTACACTAGTGCTTCATGAGTAAGTGAGAAAGGAGGGCTTTATCTTGAAATAAGTATATAAATAAAAATTCTAATTAAAGATATATGTTTATGTAGCATTAGAAATATTACCAAACACCTCTCATGGAAAGGCTACTAGGATTATAAAAGAATTTTTAGATTTTTTTTTTAATCAAGAAGATTACAACCCAGTTGGAAAAAGGAAGTCTATAAATATAATTTAATATTATATTATATTTTTATTTATAGATTGCTGCTTCACCCTTATTGGGTTTTCCTCTCCCCCTTTCTGCTTCACAAGCTTGCGAGTCTCCCCTGAGAGTGTTTTCTTAGTAAACCGCTTGCACACAATCCTCATTTCTGCCTCTGCCTTTGGTGAACACAAGTTTACCACAAAGGTCAATTATTAGATAAGCATTTTGAAGAAAAGAGAGAACAAGAATTGTGAGGAAATATCAGATATCATATGATTTCAACCATAACTATTTCAAGAGGTAATGATATTCATGTATCCTCATCACACCTAAGCTACATTAACAATAAATCCTAATAACTTCAAATACCCACTCTATTCAAATTTCTATTGTCTCCTTAGGTTTACGAGTTTNATCAGATATCATATGCTTTCAATCATAACTATTTCAAGAGGTAATGATATTCATGTATCCTCATCACACCTAAGCTAAATTAACAATAAATCCTAATAACTTCAAATACCCACTCTATTCAAATTTCTATTGTCTCCTTAGGTTTACGAGTTTTTATTTGTGTCGGGATCCTCATAAAATCCAGACAATGTAATTGCTCAGTGTTTCCTTTAGTCTCTTTCCTATGTTTTGCTCAATTAATTTATCCTTTTGATTTACTTGTTGAAAAGACTGAGTTATTTCTCCTATAAATTTCTCCTGATCTGCATTTTGTTGATCACCTTCCCAGGGTGCAGATTAACAAATATGTTTCTCTGTAAACTGGTGGCTGTTTAAAGAGGCTTGATGAGATTCAGTTTTGTTTCTTCTGCCAAGATGGCTTCATTGATAGGCAGTATGTTCTTCCATCAGGAAATGTGTAATGTCTAATTATCTCTTTTTTGCTGATGATAAGTACTTATATTCATTAGCTCAAATAAAAGTTTCAAAATGATAACTCCTAATGTTATAGAACTTAATTTATCAGATGAACATTTCTATGAAGAGAAAAGTCCCTGCATCTAATACCTGGCTTACTAGTTTTATAGTTGGTATCAAAAAGTCAGTGTAAATGTCTGATTCTTCCTGTATCAGTTCCAAAATTATAAGCTTGTTTCCTAGTATTTCCCAAAGATGGTCAATTTCTACTTTCTTTGCTCATTTTCTTTTTCTTATGAATCTGTGTATATCACATTTAATAAGCTTTGCCACATATCTATCATTCATGTTAATGTTCAAATTGTCTTATTCTGGGTCAATGGTATCATGTTCAAGAACTTTTTGACAGCATGCTTAATTTCTAGCATGATACGATATTCAAGGTACATTTCCTGCCCCAGCCTGTGAATCACCAACTCTCCAAGAAGCCCTGGCTCTCTTCCCCAGGTCCACTTAACTTTTAAATTCTTTAATGTGTTCCCCCATCCTCCTAAAGATTACAAACCTCCTTTCAAAGATGACTGATGACTGGCTTTTAAAGCAGTGTCTCCCTTATTCACTGTTTCGCTTTGTTCTCATCTTCTGTTGCCTCCTTATGTTGGCATCTTCTTTTCTCCTTATACCCTCGTTATTCCTCTCCTCTTTGCTGTCATTGCTCTTTTCTTTTCTAGTTGATTAAGCAGAAGTCGCAGACACACAGAAACATATGTGAAACTGTATATGAAAGTGAACGTGTCGGTTGCTCAGTCACGTCTGACTCTCTGTGACTCTACGGACTGTAGCCCACCAGGCTCTCTGTCCCTGGGATTCTCCAGGGAAGAATACTGGAGTGGGTAGCCATTCCCTCCCCCAGGCGACCTTCCTGGCCCTGGGATCAAACTCAGGTATCCTGCATTGCAAGTAGATTCTTTACCATCTGAGACACAAGAGAAGCCCATAGGCATGTATATGTACGTGTTTATATATTTGATTACATCTTAGGATATATATATACATATATATATATAAAGAAAAGTGATTTCAATTGATGGCATCTCAGATGATTAAAAGAGTCATTCCTTTAACAAATTTGTAATATGTATTGAGAATGGCTCAGTATACCTGCAGTGCACGCGACACAAGAGACATGGGTTTAATCCTTGGGTTGAGAAGATCCCCTGGAGAGGGAAATGGCAGCCGACTCCAATATTCTTGCTTGGAAATCTCATAGACAGAGGAGCCTGGCGGGCTACAAGTCACGGAGTTGCAAAGAGTTGGACACAACTGAGCACATAAGTTCACTGAGAACATAATGTATGTGACATGTTCAATTACTACAGGAGACCAATGAATAAAACAGATAAACGCTCTATCTTTCAAGAGATAGAAGGTTAAACAAACTTCGTACACACACATATGCATTTACATGCTGTCATTTCTAGACAGAGAATTTTAGTTGGAGAAATGGATTTCTGACTCCTCCTGAGGCCTGTAGTGTTAGAGTGAAGCCCAGAAGGTTTGAGGGGCTCACACTTCACCTGAGTCTGAGGAAGTACAGAGTGTGCACACTTATTTGAGAAATGCGTGCCACACAGAGGGGGCCGGCGGTGCAAAGTCCCTGCAGAAGACACGCCCCCTTTGTGCTGGAGGCGCAGTGAGGAGCCACCTGTGACTGGAGGGACAGGGGTCGAGAAGGGGAAGCAGGATTTAAGGCCAAAACGAGGAGTGGGAAAGGCAGAGCGCCGAGCACCTTACAGGCCCCGAGGACACTGACTTTCACCGAGGGAGGGGGAATGCTTGCGTTCACTGAGCAGAGGAGTGATGTAATGTAACTTAACAAACTGGAAGGGGTCTCTTGGGCCGACATATGACAAGTAGGTTGGAAAGGGGCCCAAGGAGTAGCAGGGGGACTTGTTAGGAGGTTATTGCAATAATCTCAGCCAAAGACCAGAGCACGCAGTGCTGGTGGTAAGAAGCGATTAGATGTGCCTAATTGAGAACCCACTCCTTGCCAATGCCAGCACCTGGCCCAGGGCCCTGATCTGCCAGTGGGAGTCAATTACACTCTGTCCAGGAGGCACTGCATTTTAAATGCATTCTATTCTTCCCAGTCAACCCCTTCTAGCCTCTTCTTGCCCTTGTCTCTGATGAATGCAAACATGCCCATCTGAGGCAGCTTGTTTTGGCCCCCACACTGCACTCATTATTTAAACACACCAGAAAACAACTCCACCAGTGCCAGAAGCATCCTGCAGTCTTAGGCATTACCCTCTGTTGCCTCAGCACCCGAGTTCTGGGCTTCCCTGATGACTCAGATGGTAAAGAATCTGCCTGCAATGAGGGAGACCCAGCTTCAGTCCCGTGGTTGGAAGATCCCCTGGATAAGGGAACAAATATCTCACCTGGACTTCAGATAAAGTAGTTCACAATTAGACAAAAGTTCATGAGTAGAACATAAGTTCTGTCATAAATATCAGACATGCCATGACCTTTATTCTTCAGTTTCTTTAACCATGGCTTAAGAATCCTGAAAGTGAAACAGTCTGATGAGAATCCTATAAAAGAATTGCCTAAAGAGAAACAGCAAACTAACAAACAAAGAAAGGCTTTTTCCCCCTAAGATGATTACTAACAGGGTGCAGAGGTGTTTGTTATCGCCCAAGGATGAATGTCATTAATTCAAAGTGATATGAAAAATCAAACTAGAAATTGTCAAGAATGCTTTCTATCTGAAGTTAATAGGTGTTTTAAATAAATATACAACTTCATAATCACACATATACAAATATACTCACATGCATTAAGATACCTTATACCAAATATTGCTATTAAACAGCCCACATTCAAGAGTTTTGTGAGCCAACTACCATAAGCCCATTCCATCTCTAATGTACACAGAAGTGAGGACTTGCATATACTCCTGTCTACCTTAAGCTCATAAAGTCCACAGATATTGAAAGTTTTTATACTCAGCTTCAGACAATTGCAGATTTATACTCATTTTATTTCATTTTCGTGACCACAAATACATAGGGTAGGAAAGAAGTCTAGGTATTGTGAAACCTATGCCTGCGTCAGAGAGAGGATCAGAGGGGAAGCTGCTGAGAGAGACATACCTGAATAAGGTAACACAAAGTTCAGCCCCACAGAACTTGCAAAATTCAGTTATTTCAGCCGAGTGTTCTTCAGTCTGCCCTGGCTCACTGGCTTCTATGCTGCTGTTTTTTGAATGAAGTGGCATCTGATGTAGTCTGAGTACCATTTGCTGCTTCTTCCATAGGAGATGTCTTGCAGTTTGGAGAGTTTAATCATGGGGCTTAATCATGAGGCCACCAATAGGCTTCCAAGGTGGCTCCGTGGTAACGGATCTGCCTGCCAATGCAGAAGATGCAGGAAATGAGCATTTGATCCCTAATCTGGGAAAATCCTCCAGAGCAGGAAAAGGCAACCCACTCCAGTAATCTTGTCTGGGAAATCCCATGGAGAGAGGGGCCTGGCAGGCTACAGTCCATGGGGTCCCAGAGAGTTGGGCATGACTTAGTGACTGAACAATCATGGTCTAGGAAGTGCCTGAGATGGAGNCCCTGCAGAAGACACGCCCCCTTTGTGCTGGAGGCGCAGTGAGGAGCCACCTGTGACTGGAGGGACAGGGGTCGAGAAGGGGAAGCAGGATTTAAGGCCAAAACGAGGAGTGGGAAAGGCAGAGCGCCGAGCACCTTACAGGCCCCAAGGACACTGGCTTTCACCGAGGGAGGGGGAACGCTTGCGTTCACTGAGCAGAGGAGTGATGTAATGTAAGTTAACAAACTGGAAGGGGTCTCTTGGGCCGACATATGACAAGTAGGTTGGAAAGGGGCCCAAGGAGTAGCAGGGGGACTTGTTAGGAGGTTATTGCAATAATCTCAGCCAAAGACCAGAGCACGCAGTGCTGGTGGTAAGAAGCGATTAGGTGTGCCTAATTGAGAACCCACTCCCTGCCAATGCCAGCACCTGGCACAGGGCCCTGATCTGCCAGTGGGAGTCAATTACACTCTGTCCAGGAGGCACTGAATTTTAAATGCATTCTGTTCTTCCCAGTCAACCCCTTCTAGCCTCTTCTTGCCCTTGTCTCTGATGAATGCAAACATGCCCATCTGAGGCAGCTTGTTTTGGCCCCCACACTGCACTCATTATTTAAACACACCAGAAAACAACTCCACCAGTGCCAGAAGCACCCTGCAGTCTTAGGCATTACCCTCTGTTGCCTCAGCACCCGAGTTCTGGGCTTCCCTGATGACTCAGATGGTAAAGAATCTGCCTGCAATGAGGGAGACCCAGCTTCAGTCCCGTGGTTGGAAGATCCCCTGGATAAGGGAACAAATATCTCACCTGGACTTCAGATAAAGTAGTTCACAATTAGACAAAAGTTCATGAGTAGAACATAAGTTCTGTCATAAATATCAGACATGCCATGACCTTTATTCTTCAGTTTCTTTAACCATGGCTTAAGAATCCTGAAAGTGAAACAGTCTGATGAGAATCCTATAAAAGAATTGCCTAAAGAGAAACAGCAAACTAACAAACAAAGAAAGGCTTTTTCCCCCTAAGATGATTACTAACAGGGTGCAGAGGTGTTTGTTATCGCCCAAGGATGAATGTCATTAATTCAAAGTGATATGAAAAATCAAACTAGAAATTGTCAAGAATGCTTTCTATCTGAAGTTAATAGGTGTTTTAAATAAATATACAACTTCATAATCACACATATACAAATATACTCACATGCATTAAGATACCTTATACCAAATATTGCTATTAAACAGCCCACATTCAAGAGTTTTGTGAGCCAACTACCATAAGCCCATTCCATCTCTAATGTACACAGAAGTGAGGACTTGCATATACTCCTGTCTACCTTAAGCTCATAAAGTCCACAGATATTGAAAGTTTTTATACTCAGCTTCAGACAATTGCAGATTTATACTCATTTTATTTCATTTTCGTGACCACAAATACATAGGGTAGGAAAGAAGTCTAGGTATTGTGAAACCTATGCCTGCGTCAGAGAGAGGATCAGAGGGGAAGCTGCTGAGAGAGACATACCTGAATAAGGTAACACAAAGTTCAGCCCCACAGAACTTGCAAAATTCAGTTATTTCAGCCGAGTGTTCTTCAGTCTGCCCTGGCTCACTGGCTTCTATGCTGCTGTTTTTTGAATGAAGTGGCATCTGATGTAGTCTGAGTACCATTTGCTGCTTCTTCCATAGGAGATGTCTTGCAGTTTGGAGAGTTTAATCATGGGGCTTAATCATGAGGCCACCAATAGGCTTCCAAGGTGGCTCCGTGGTAACGGATCTGCCTGCCAATGCAGAAGATGCAGGAAATGAGCATTTGATCCCTAATCTGGGAAAATCCTCCAGAGCAGGAAAAGGCAACCCACTCCAGTAATCTTGTCTGGGAAATCCCATGGAGAGAGGGGCCTGGCAGGCTACAGTCCATGGGGTCCCAGAGAGTTGGGCATGACTTAGTGACTGAACAATCATGGTCTAGGAAGTGCCTGAGATGGAGGGCCAACAGATCAGCAGGGCCCATAATGGGGTTAAGTCCCCTGACGAAAGGGACTCTGACAATGATGGCTGTTTTCCCAGGTGGTAGATCATGATCTGAACAGCACGTGTGCGAGTGTGAGAGCCAGACTACCTTGCTACCCTTGCAGTTCAGCTGAGTCCTCAGTACTGTATAGTATAGATAACATCTGCTTGGTTAAATAAAGAACTATGAATTCATACTGCATTATTCAAAAAGGAGTAATGCATAAAGGGGATTCTTGGATTCAGAAGTCAATGGCAAGAGTGTGTATCGGCTTTAGAGACCTATAAATCCAAGAATTCAAACATCAGGACTTTCTCCACCTTTCCCTATGTCTTTCCATATATCACTTTCTACAGCCCCTTGTATCTGGAGAACATCTTCCTCCATTCCAGTTTATAAAGCAGAAAATATCGCTGTTGTTGGCTCCCTTACTGCACATCTTAGGATTCAGGTACCCAAGGAATTACTGTCCCAAATCTCTTGGGTCCAATTGAGAAATCTTGACGAAGAATCTCAAAGACTTCAGCTTGGGGTTGGGCCTCAGCCACTGAAACAGCCATTTAGGTTATTTCAGTGGTGCTGGTGGCCAGAGTGTTCTTCTTATCAGCCAACTGGAACAAATATGTCTTCCTACAAAATAAATCAACTCTGGCCAAGAAAAAAAAGGCACATTATGGCAGTTCCCTGGTGGCCTAGAGGTAAGGATTCTGAGCTTTAACTGCTGTGGCCTGGATTCAGTCACTGGTTGGGGAACTGAGATCTCGTAACCATGGAACAGTCAAAAAATAAAATAAAACAGAGAGAAAAAAATTTAAAAAGACACTGAAGACACGGCTGTTCCAGCCGCAATAATGAAATTTTTAGAAAAGTGATCTGGGGTCCAACTGAAATAAATGTATAGCCTGTTTTCCTCTATGTCCATGTTTTACCCTGTGACATATTGCATGTTATAGCTTCCCGATATCTCCTTAGGTATGTATAGTTGTCCCAGTTCCTCCCTGCATAACCCACTTAGCCACACTCTCCACTTGAATGACTGAAAAATGTTACATACAGAAAAATGTGGAATGCTTTGATGCCGTTGTAGTACAACCTGTCCTTTATTCTTCTTACATATTAAAAACATGACTGTACTGCAAAAAAATTGTTATAAAAAAAGAACCTATTTGCAGGATAGCAATGGAGAAGCAGACACAGCAACAGACTTATGGATGCAGGTACAGGCAGGGGAGAGGGTGGGCGGAACAGAGAGTGACAGGAAAACATGTCCACTACCTTATGTAAAACAGATAGTCAGTGAGGATTTGCTCTGTGATTCAGGCAACTCAAACTGGGGCTTGGTAACAACCCAGAATGGGTGGATGGGCAGGGAGGTTGCAAGAAGGTTCCAGAGGGAGAGGACATATGGATACCTCTGGCTGATTCATGTTGATGTATGGCAGAAAGCAACCCAATATTGTAAAGCAATTATCCTTCAATTAAAATAAATCAGCTTTTAAAAATTGTTTGCAATGATTAAGAAGATATAATTCTTAAAATAATTGGTTTAAGCAGAGAATCAAACAGTAAACAAATGGGATGCTATTTCAGAAAAAAATAAGTAAAACAAGGACTATAAGGCTTACTTGCATTTTTATTACCATTAGATATACTAAAAGGCACATTATTACTGTTTATCATGTCAGTCTTGCCTGAACATTTCTTTCCACTAAAATTAGTTTTCTAAGGACAGGCACTACCACATTACTGAAAGTTGCTTTTTAATTCAGATTCTTCTCCAACATAATTTTATAGTTGCTAAGCACTCAATTGACAAACTGCAGGCTAAAATACACATAATGTGAACAGAGTTAAGAAATGAGAGTAGGCAAAGGCGAGAAAGAAGCACGATGATCTGTACTCAGTTGGAAAGGGACTGATCCCTGGCGAAGAGAGAGTGGTGGAAAGCTACCCTGCCGCCAGCAAGAAGCTGCTGCAAAGCTGCTTTCCATGTACAGAATTCTCATCATGCCATTTTAGGAAAGCTTTCAGCAGCAATATATGTGANGAGCGCCGAGCACCTTACAGGCCCCAAGGACACTGGCTTTCACCGAGGGAGGGGGAACGCTTGCGTTCACTGAGCAGAGGAGTGATGTAATGTAAGTTAACAAACTGGAAGGGGTCTCTTGGGCCGACATATGACAAGTAGGTTGGAAAGGGGCCCAAGGAGTAGCAGGGGGACTTGTTAGGAGGTTATTGCAATAATCTCAGCCAAAGACCAGAGCACGCAGTGCTGGTGGTAAGAAGCGATTAGGTGTGCCTAATTGAGAACCCACTCCCTGCCAATGCCAGCACCTGGCACAGGGCCCTGATCTGCCAGTGGGAGTCAATTACACTCTGTCCAGGAGGCACTGAATTTTAAATGCATTCTGTTCTTCCCAGTCAACCCCTTCTAGCCTCTTCTTGCCCTTGTCTCTGATGAATGCAAACATGCCCATCTGAGGCAGCTTGTTTTGGCCCCCACACTGCACTCATTATTTAAACACACCAGAAAACAACTCCACCAGTGCCAGAAGCACCCTGCAGTCTTAGGCATTACCCTCTGTTGCCTCAGCACCCGAGTTCTGGGCTTCCCTGATGACTCAGATGGTAAAGAATCTGCCTGCAATGAGGGAGACCCAGCTTCAGTCCCGTGGTTGGAAGATCCCCTGGATAAGGGAACAAATATCTCACCTGGACTTCAGATAAAGTAGTTCACAATTAGACAAAAGTTCATGAGTAGAACATAAGTTCTGTCATAAATATCAGACATGCCATGACCTTTATTCTTCAGTTTCTTTAACCATGGCTTAAGAATCCTGAAAGTGAAACAGTCTGATGAGAATCCTATAAAAGAATTGCCTAAAGAGAAACAGCAAACTAACAAACAAAGAAAGGCTTTTTCCCCCTAAGATGATTACTAACAGGGTGCAGAGGTGTTTGTTATCGCCCAAGGATGAATGTCATTAATTCAAAGTGATATGAAAAATCAAACTAGAAATTGTCAAGAATGCTTTCTATCTGAAGTTAATAGGTGTTTTAAATAAATATACAACTTCATAATCACACATATACAAATATACTCACATGCATTAAGATACCTTATACCAAATATTGCTATTAAACAGCCCACATTCAAGAGTTTTGTGAGCCAACTACCATAAGCCCATTCCATCTCTAATGTACACAGAAGTGAGGACTTGCATATACTCCTGTCTACCTTAAGCTCATAAAGTCCACAGATATTGAAAGTTTTTATACTCAGCTTCAGACAATTGCAGATTTATACTCATTTTATTTCATTTTCGTGACCACAAATACATAGGGTAGGAAAGAAGTCTAGGTATTGTGAAACCTATGCCTGCGTCAGAGAGAGGATCAGAGGGGAAGCTGCTGAGAGAGACATACCTGAATAAGGTAACACAAAGTTCAGCCCCACAGAACTTGCAAAATTCAGTTATTTCAGCCGAGTGTTCTTCAGTCTGCCCTGGCTCACTGGCTTCTATGCTGCTGTTTTTTGAATGAAGTGGCATCTGATGTAGTCTGAGTACCATTTGCTGCTTCTTCCATAGGAGATGTCTTGCAGTTTGGAGAGTTTAATCATGGGGCTTAATCATGAGGCCACCAATAGGCTTCCAAGGTGGCTCCGTGGTAACGGATCTGCCTGCCAATGCAGAAGATGCAGGAAATGAGCATTTGATCCCTAATCTGGGAAAATCCTCCAGAGCAGGAAAAGGCAACCCACTCCAGTAATCTTGTCTGGGAAATCCCATGGAGAGAGGGGCCTGGCAGGCTACAGTCCATGGGGTCCCAGAGAGTTGGGCATGACTTAGTGACTGAACAATCATGGTCTAGGAAGTGCCTGAGATGGAGGGCCAACAGATCAGCAGGGCCCATAATGGGGTTAAGTCCCCTGACGAAAGGGACTCTGACAATGATGGCTGTTTTCCCAGGTGTTAGATCATGATCTGAACAGCACGTGTGCGAGTGTGAGAGCCAGACTACCTTGCTACCCTTGCAGTTCAGCTGAGTCCTCAGTACTGTATAGTATAGATAACATCTGCTTGGTTAAATAAAGAACTATGAATTCATACTGCATTATTCAAAAAGGAGTAATGCATAAAGGGGATTCTTGGATTCAGAAGTCAATGGCAAGAGTGTGTATCGGCTTTAGAGACCTATAAATCCAAGAATTCAAACATCAGGACTTTCTCCACCTTTCCCTATGTCTTTCCATATATCACTTTCTACAGCCCCTTGTATCTGGAGAACATCTTCCTCCATTCCAGTTTATAAAGCAGAAAATATCGCTGTTGTTGGCTCCCTTACTGCACATCTTAGGATTCAGGTACCCAAGGAATTACTGTCCCAAATCTCTTGGGTCCAATTGAGAAATCTTGACGAAGAATCTCAAAGACTTCAGCTTGGGGTTGGGCCTCAGCCACTGAAACAGACATTTAGGTTATTTCAGTGGTGCTGGTGGCCAGAGTGTTCTTCTTATCAGCCAACTTGAACAAATATGTCTTCCTACAAAATAAATCAACTCTGGCCAAGGGAAAAAAGGCACATTATGGGAGTTCCCTGGTGGCCTAGAGGTAAGGATTCTGAGCTTTAACTGCTGTGGCCTGGATTCAGTCACTGGTTGGGGAACTGAGATCCCGTAACCATGGAACAGTCAAAAAATAAAATAAAACAGAGAGAAAAAAATTTAAAAAGACACTGAAGACACGGCTGTTCCAGCCGCAATAATGAAATTTTTAGAAAAGTGATCTGGGGTCCAACTGAAATAAATGTATAGCCTGTTTTCCTCTATGTCCATGTTTTACCCTGTGGCATATTGCGTGTTATAGCTTCCCGATATCTCCTTAGGTATGTATAGTTGTCACAGTTCCTCCCTGCATAACCCACTTAGCCACACTCTCCACTTGAATGACTGAAAAATGTTACATACAGAAAAATGTGGAATGCTTTGATGCCGTTGTAGTACAACCTGTCCTTTATTCTTCTTACATATTAAAAACATGACTGTACTGCAAAAAAATTGTTATAAAAAAAGAACCTATTTGCAGGATAGCAATGGAGAAGCAGACACAGCAACAGACTTATGGATGCAGGTACAGGCAGGGGAGAGGGTGGGCGGAACAGAGAGTGACAGGAAAACATGTCCACTACCTTATGTAAAACAGATAGTCAGTGAGGATTTGCTCTGTGATTCAGGCAACTCAAACTGGGGCTTGGTAACAACCCAGAATGGGTGGATGGGCAGGGAGGTTGCAAGAAGGTTCCAGAGGGAGAGGACATATGGATACCTCTGGCTGATTCATGTTGATGTATGGCAGAAAGCAACCCAATATTGTAAAGCAATTATCCTTCAATTAAAATAAATCAGCTTTTAAAAATTGTTTGCAATGATTAAGAAGATATAATTCTTAAAATAATTGGTTTAAGCAGAGAATCAAACAGTAAACAAATGGGATGCTATTTCAGAAAAAAATAAGTAAAACAAGGACTATAAGGCTTACTTGCATTTTTATTACCATTAGATATACTAAAAGGCACATTATTACTGTTTATCACGTCAGTCTTGCCTGAACATTTCTTTCCACTAAAATTAGTTTTCTAAGGACAGGCGCTACCACATTACTGAAAGTTGCTTTTTAATTCAGATTCTTCTCCAACATAATTTTATAGTTGCTAAGCACTCAATTGACAAACTGCAGGCTAAAATACACATAATGTGAACAGAGTGAAGAAATGAGAGTAGGCAAAGGCGAGAAAGAAGCACGATGATCTGTACTCAGTTGGAAAGGGACTGATCCCTGGCGAAGAGAGAGTGGTGGAAAGCTACCCTGCCGCCAGCAAGAAGCTGCTGCAAAGCTGCTTTCCATGTACAGAATTCTCATCATGCCATTTTAGGAAAGCTTTCAGCAGCAATATATGTGAATTTTAGACTCTCACTGGGTGAACTTATTCAGGTTAAGAACTGGCTCAGGTGTACTATTTTGAGGCTGACATGTATGTCTCTATGTTTATACTTGTATTTGCAATATTGGGGGCACCCAATTTTCCTACTAAGACATAAATAACACAACAAAATCCCAGCGATGAGACATAAAATTATGCAAGACTCTAAGACTGTCTAAGGTTGGTGACTAGGTGCCACTTTCTAGCTGATCCTTACTTCCAAGAGTTTTTATACATTGCTTCCCCCTTGGTTCCACTGATTATGGAAGTCTGAGACTAGCTGGCATCAGTTGCTTTGGAGAAAGATGCAATGGAAAGTTTTATGACCCCAAGAGGGAAGATTTAATAAAATCTTCTTTGGTTAACAGAACAGGTTCCTAAGAAGGAGGTACTCCAATTTCTATGACTGCAAGAGCAACAACATACAAAATGGAAATGATAGCAGGAGAAGAAAAGTCCAGACTGGTGATGGTCAGATCAAAGTCTGTGGGTTGACGGAGGAGGCCGAATATGGCGCTGATGCGCTGATGCAGCCCTCTGGAGACAGACACGCTAGTGCAGGTGGCCGAGTTTGTGGCTTGGTAGCTAATACACGTGAATCAGTATGTCCACCTTAGCTGAAGGAGTGGATCATGGAATTTGAGTGTGCAAATGAAAAATTCTTTAAAATATATGTTCTTCATATTCTATAAAGAGATAGTATTTTAAAAAGTCAGAAGTTATTGAGAAAAAAGTAACTTTGGAGTAAAAGATTAAGCTTTGTACATTGCTTTTAAAGACTTATGGCAACTAATTACAAGGGGCAACTAATTTGTTGTAATTACTTATTTCAACAAATTACAGCTGATCTTCAAACGACGCAGGGAGTGGGGAGGGTTAGGAGCACCAACCTTCTACTTAGTGATAACTCCTCCTATAAAGTTATAATCAGTCCTCTCAATCTGAGGTTGCTCATGTTCAAGTTCAGCCCAACCTGGGCCATGTAGTCTTCTAGTAATTATTTACTTAAAAAAAAAATCCTTGTATCAGTGGACAGGCAAAATTCAGAACCACATTATTTAAGGGTCGTCTATACGTTTTGCCTTAATCTAATTTGTAATTTGGCTTCCCAGGTGACTCAGTGGAAAGAATCTGCCTGTGAATATGCAGGAAGCCCAGGAGATACAGATTTGATTCCTAGATTAGGGAGTTTCCTCTGGAGGAGGAAATGACAACCACTCCAGTTTTCTTGCTTGGAGAATTTCATAGAGGAGCCTGGCAGGACCTCTACGGACCCACAAAGAGTCAGACACAACTGAGCATTCCTGCACATGCACACTCAGGCACACAAGCTGCACGGTTGCAGTGAAGTGCCAACTTGTCATAGGGCTGCAGTGCTCAGCACAGGGGCTGCAAACTTCTGTTTATCTGTCTTGAGGCTGCACACTTTGTATGCATAAGGATTTACTTGCTTTATTTTTGAGCTCCAATGCACAGTAGTCTCTCAACATTGCTTATTGAATAAATGAAAGTGCCTTCTTAGGAGCAAAGAGCACCACTCATTCTTAATGCACAAATTTAATTAAGTCATGGTCGGTATATTCATTGGTGGTTAGGAATGTGCTTGTCAACATTGCTGAGCCTTCAAGCATTGTTACCAACATTCAATATTTCTGTACTATTGATTCCTGGCTGCATTAGATTAAAAAAATTACAGGGAAGAATGATAAATAAGGTAAATGTCATACTTTTATTCTACAAAGGAAGTGGACCTTGAATTTTTTTTCTGTTTTAAGGAAAATATAAATATTTTATATCACAAAAAACATTTTAAAACAGAGTTCAAATATATATCGTTCTTGTGAAAAAATAATATTTAGCTTTGTTTGTAAAACTTAAGTTTGCATCAAAGTATTGATTTAGCATAGAATGACCATAGAGATATCTAAGATGATACATTTATCAAGAAAATTTGCTTTTCTTCCAAACCTCCTATCTCCATGATACTATTATTCTGGCAACTCTCAGGATCATCTACTTCTGACATTTTCATTTCTTCTCCATCTTCTCAAATCTATTCATATTTATCCCCAAGTGGATGAAACTACTTTTAGGCTTTTTCCTATGTAAAATAACATGGGTTAAGTTTAAGTTATTTTTCCTCTCTCTCTCTCTTTCCCTTTCTCCCTTTCTGTTATCCTCTGTAAAGGAGGAAAAAGTATTTTCCCTCTATTCCTGCAGGTTCTTGGCTAAGACAATCTTTGTAATGTTAAGCATTATGAAAAGACAGAGAAGAAAGAATTTTTGTCTTACTACGCTGATCCTTCTTTTGTATCACCAAAAACCAACTTTGGCCTCTAGTGAGTTGCGTCATTGTGTAGGATAAACCCTTTTTAATTTACAGAAGCTCTAGTAAGTCTGGAGAACTGCAGTCCCATTTACAGACGAGGAGTACAAGGCCAAAACACTTACATGTCATGCCTAAGGCCACAACGACAATTGATGATAGAGTAGGAATTAATATAAAGCCATTCATTGGCTTCTGCCTTGAAAAGCTTAAGGAATTGGAACTAAGGTGGCTGACATAAGGATCAATACAGAGAAGAGGTGTACGTAGCTATTGTGTACTGTTTTAGGGCAGCACTCACATGTTGGTGATCACTGCTATTGTTATAGCCCTCATTAATCTTCCATTCTCTAATTCAGTGTACAGTATATATGAACAGTGAGTGTCATGTTTCACGAATCCATCCACATTTTAAAAATACCCTTTTCTCCTCATATGTTCCTCCTAGTCATCTGCTTTGGCTTCTTTTCTCTTCTGGTTCACCAAAGCACCGGCAGAGGTTAAGTTTTCATCAGTATCTGTTTGAACCAGGAAAATGTGCTTGCTGAAAAATCTCCCCTTCCCCCTGCAAACAAAAACTCCCCCACGTCACACAACTAGCACACACACACTCACACATGGGTCTGTCAGACTCTAATCTCATCATGCTTTCTTTTCCAGACTATAGTGCATAGAGGGATCTAGAAAAAATAATCTTTTTGCATAAAGAATGGAGATCCTTGCAGATGTTAATTACTCAGTTTGGTTGAAAATCCCTCTACTGCATGCCCTCGGAACCCTGGTACACACGTGTATGACAAAATGCAGAAAATGAATCTCAGAATAGAATGAATGTGTTGAACTGTGGGAATGGTTTTTTTTGACTCCTTCTTTTGCCTCCTACCCGTTCTGTTACATTTCTGCTCTTCGCGTAAGCCCATCTGACTCATCTAAACTAAGCTGCATCATCAGATAAATATCTGCATAACATGGTGGCATNCATAAAGAATGGAGATCCTTGCAGATGTTAATTATTCGGTTTGGTTGAAAATCCCTCTACTGCATGCCGAGAAAATTAATCTCAGAATAGAATGAATGTGTTGAACTGTGGGAATGGTTTTTTTTGACTCCTTTTGCCTCCTACCCATTCTGTTACATTTCTGCTCTTCATGTAAGCCCATCTGACTCATCTAAACTAAGCTGCATCATCAGATAAATATCTGCATAACATGGTGGCATGCCATGGCACTGATCGTAGTTCACTGAGTTCATTTACTCTTTGGGCTAGCTTTTATACTTTATATATATAAAGCAGGGTGACCGTATCTTTATTGTGCTAGCCTGGACACTATTTCCTAATAAGAAAGTATACATCATTTGGTTTTGGCTGTGTTGGGTCTTTGTTGCTTTGCCCGGGCTCTCTCTAGTTGCTGTGGGCAGGAGCTGCTCTGGTTGCAGAGCGTGTGTTTCTCGTTGCAGCGCCTTCTCTTGGTGCAGAGCACGCTCACTAGGCACGTGGGCTTTAGCAGCTGTGGCCCACGGGCCCGGCTGCTCCATGGTATGTGGATCCTTCTGAGAAGGGGTCGAACCTGTGTCCCCTGCACTGGCAGGCAGACTCCCATCCTTTACAACCTTTGTACTTTTGATGACCCAGGATACATTTGCCCTCTTTGCCTAGCCCAAGTTTTCAGTACAGAATAAATGCTCAGTAGGAATTTGGTAAATAAATGGAGAGCAGACCAACAGGAAAGCGAGCACTGCTTCCTGTCTTGTTCCACTTAATCATGCCACCAACACCAAGCACACACACACACTCACACACATATACACAAAAGTGCACACCCGTGTCCACAAAGAACATGGAATTACCAAAAGCAAGACTCAACCTTCGGTGGTATAAAGGGATTGAGTCTTTTATGCTCAAGCTATTCTTTGTATATATTTAAAATAAAAAAGTTTAGCAAACTTTGACACAATTATGGTTGAAGAATACAGGTGCTGTTATGCCAATAACACAGTCTTAGAATACCAATAACACAGTCTTTCTAGCATAATTTCCTACGGACGTACCGCAGAGAGAGGAAATATAATGCAGAAGAATTTATAACCCAAGACTTTATTTATTGAGGAAAATCCACGCTTTATTGCCATGGCACTCCATTTGCTGTAATTGCCTAGTATAACCTTAAATATTCTTAATTGCCTTTTACTCCCCTCTTTCCACTGACAAAATGATGACGTGATTGTAAAATTCCAAACATGGAGAGCAGTTTGGAGAAAGTTTGCTTAAGAAAGAATGTGCTATTTTACTTGTGCATGCCTGAATCAGTTGCTAAGTCATGTCTGACTTGGTGACCCCATGGACTGAGGTAAGTTCTTCTGTCCATAGTATTTATCAGGCAAGAATACTGGATTGGGTTGCTATTTCCATCTCCGGGAGAGCTTTCAGACACATGGATAAACCCGTGTCTCCTGCACTGACAGGCGAACTTTTTTCTTTTTTAACCACTGAGTCACCTGGGAAGACCATTTTACTTGTAAAATAACACATTTATTAATTCTACCTCTCCTGCATATCAAGTATAATATACGCATCCTTGGAGAAGGCAATGGCACCCCACTCCAGTATGCTTGCCTGGAAAATCCCATGGACAGAGGAGCCTGCTGGGCTGCAGTCCATGGGGTCGCTAAGAGTCAGACACGACTGAGCGACTTCACTTTCACTTTTCACTTTCATGCATTGGAGAAGGAAATGGCAACCCACTCCAGTGTTCTTGCCTGGAGAATCCCAGGGACGGCGGAGCCTGGTGGGCTGCCGTCTATGAGGTCGCACAGGGTCGGACACGACTGAAGCGACTCAGCAGCAGCAGCAGCAGCATCCTGAGTAGCAAACGTGCAGAAGAAAATGTTTCTTACAGGGTGGTGTGGTATGGTAAGAAATGTATTTGGCCTTTTTCCTAGGTTTCTGGCACAAAGCTCCCAATACCCTTGGAATTTCCTGAGTGACTGAGTGTCTTTGTTATTCATCATGGAGCCTTTTTAGTCACACCTGAAATCACACTAATTAGAGGTGACTTGCAATGAATGGGGCTACTAGATAGCTTTAGGATGGGGCTGGTCTCCAGAAAAGACTATGGGGTTAGAGGGCTGAAACTTTCAAGCCCACCTACCTACTTTTTCTGGGAAAGGGGGATAGGATGAGCCCTTATCCTGTAAAATATGGCACTATCCCCAAATAAATAGTATCAGAATTGAGGTAAATTCATAGGACACCCAGCCAATGTCCACAGAGAGCTGAAGATTGCACGGTACTATTGGAAAACACACAACACAGATGGCTTTGCCATATTGGATTTTCAAAATTGTGTTTAGGTTATTGTTGGACTTATTTAAGTCCCCTGCTTACAACATCATAGGAAAATACAGTTCATTATATATTGTGCATTTTTCTAAAACTGAGACTATTTTCTCCAAAACTATGGAACTGCTATTCATATCATTCCCATTTTTCAGATGAGCAATCCAATCTCAGGGGCTTCCGTGGTGGCTCAGTGGTAAAGAATGCATCTGGCAAAGCAGGAGACCTGGGTTCGATCCCCAGGTCAGGAAGATCTCTTGGAGAAAGAAAGGGCAGTCCACACCAGTATTCTTGCCTGGGAAATCCCATGGGNGAGAAGGCAATGGCACCCCACTCCAGTATGCTTGCCTGGAAAATCCCATGGACAGAGGAGCCTGCTGGGCTGCAGTCCATGGGGTCGCTAAGAGTCAGACACGACTGAGCGACTTCACTTTCACTTTTCACTTTCATGCATTGGAGAAGGAAATGGCAACCCACTCCAGTGTTCTTGCCTGGAGAATCCCAGGGACGGCGGAGCCTGGTGGGCTGCCGTCTATGAGGTCGCACAGGGTCGGACACGACTGAAGCGACTCAGCAGCAGCAGCAGCAGCATCCTGAGTAGCAAACGTGCAGAAGAAAATGTTTCTTACAGGGTGGTGTGGTATGGTAAGAAATGTATTTGGCCTTTTTCCTAGGTTTCTGGCACAAAGCTCCCAATACCCTTGGAATTTCCTGAGTGACTGAGTGTCTTTGTTATTCATCATGGAGCCTTTTTAGTCACACCTGAAATCACACTAATTAGAGGTGACTTGCAATGAATGGGGCTACTAGATAGCTTTAGGATGGGGCTGGTCTCCAGAAAAGACTATGGGGTTAGAGGGCTGAAACTTTCAAGCCCACCTACCTACTTTTTCTGGGAAAGGGGGATAGGATGAGCCCTTATCCTGTAAAATATGGCACTATCCCCAAATAAATAGTATCAGAATTGAGGTAAATTCATAGGACACCCAGCCAATGTCCACAGAGAGCTGAAGATTGCACGGTACTATTGGAAAACACACAACACAGATGGCTTTGCCATATTGGATTTTCAAAATTGTGTTTAGGTTATTGTTGGACTTATTTAAGTCCCCTGCTTACAACATCATAGGAAAATACAGTTCATTATATATTGTGCATTTTTCTAAAACTGAGACTATTTTCTCCAAAACTATGGAACTGCTATTCATATCATTCCCATTTTTCAGATGAGCAATCCAATCTCAGGGGCTTCCGTGGTGGCTCAGTGGTAAAGAATGCATCTGGCAAAGCAGGAGACCTGGGTTCGATCCCCAGGTCAGGAAGATCTCTTGGAGAAAGAAAGGGCAGTCCACACCAGTATTCTTGCCTGGGAAATCCCATGGGCAGAGTAGTCTGGCGGGCTATAGTCCATAGGATCAAAAAAGAGTCAGACATGACTTAGTGACTAAACAACAGCAAAAATTCAAGCTCAAATACTTAAACAACTTTCCCTCGTTACACAGCTAGCATGTGAATGAGCTGATGCACGTCGCAGATTCGTCAGACTCCAGTGTCCACGCTCCGATTCAGCCCCATCGATGTGAACATTCTGCTACATACACGTGCAGTTCCCTGCAGTTTGTCCTTTCTCCTATTCAAACTCTTACACTATAAAACCTTTGCTTTGCACTTAAATTAAATCTCCTAAAATGTCCCTTCAAATGATTGATAGAACTGAAGGGAATCTGGAGAGCTCCTTTCAATTCTTATATAGTAACAGAAATACATTTCCTAACCCTGGCTTCTAATATTTCTAATCTACATCAGGCACACTTCGATGGAGATTTTTTAGTTCACTGCATATCCAAGATAGCCCATGCTTTCCAGAATCTTGTGGTTGACCCAGGACATGTGCCTATCTCTAGACAGCAGACTGAAAAATAGAAGTCACCATCATTTTGAGGCAGTGAAATGTTTCTGAGTAACTGTCTAGCTTTCTCTTCTCCTCATTCAGTAACCCTAGAAGTCATGTTAATAATTCTAGATGGAAGGATCACAAAAGAGAAGAATAATGAATCCCAAAATCAATGCTAGAGTTTACCTGGAACTCCATGGGAGCTATAGCAGAATTTATATAGATGGAAATAAACTTTGATTTATTCTGCTTAATCTGATTCATGCAGACATAATAATGAGGTCATAAAGACATAATGATTTATCCGAAGTCTTGAAGTTAAAGTTACTATGCTCTTAGTTTGGGGTATCAGAAAATCTTATAGTAAATTATTTTAACAGTGATATATTTATTTTCTTATATAAAAATGTATTTTGGAATTGTATTATTCTAGGATATTAGCAATGTGTTAACAATGACTACAGCAGATCCAAGCACTGTATTATGAACTTTAATGTCCAAGGTCAGGGATAGGTATTTTTATTTTCATGAGAACTTTTATTCTCACTGCTCAGTTTTAGGGAAAAAACTTTTTTTCTTTTATACTTTTTTAATGCCTCCCCCCCCCACACCAAAATGTCCTGAGTCCAATGTTGTATCAAATTCTCCTGCCTAAACAAATGATAGTTATGTGGGGTTTACTGGAATTGGTTCCCTCTGCTAACCAACATTTATTATCCAGAGCTAACAGATTTCATAAAAGGAATGCTTGCATGATTTCTGAAAAAAATTCAGGATTCTGCTAGCAAAGACAAAGTAAATAATGGCTACTGAGTAGCTGACAGTGTCTGACAATATGAGAGATACTCGGAGAGTGAGGTAAAATGACTTCTCAACATTTCACAGTGCACTGGGGGTGGGGAGGGCAGAATCCACCACCCCAAAATATGCTTCTTTGGCATAAGAATGATTGCAGATTGATTACTTTTAAGAAATAGCAGACACAGTAAAAGCTTTGGCAACAGAGTAGAAGTGCCCTGCTGGTGAGCAGCATTTAATACTCAGAAGAGAAGCCTGTTTGTAAGTGTGCCCTCCTCTCTTTGCTGGGAAGGGAAAGATGACGAAATCTCTAGAAACATACCAATGAAAAAGGCAAAAAATTCAATCTGTGTAAGAATTTTTCTGTGCGTTTCTGTTAGCCTCCCATAACTGTCCTCTCCCTCCCGCCAACATCGTTTGTCATTAGCTTCAGAAGGTATTTAAGGTGGTGGCTTGGGCCCTTCAAGGGAGTTACTTAGTTTTGCGGATATCTTCTATAGGTACAGGAGGTATACATTTTATTAAACTTCTTTTTTTATCCAGTTTGCCTGTGTTTTATTACAGTGNAAAAAGGCAAAAAATTCAATCTGTGTAAGAATTTTTCTGTGCGTTTCTGATAGCCTCCCATAACTGTCCTCTCCCTCCCACCAACATCGTTTGTCATTAGCTTCAGAAGGTATTTAAGGTGGTGGCTTGGGCCCTTCAAGGGAGTTACTTAGTTTTGTGGATATCTTCTATAGGTACAGGAGGTATACATTTTATTAAACTTCTTTTTTTATCCAGTTTGCCTGTGTTTTATTACAGTGGAATCTCAGCAAGAACAAAGAAGGGTGTGGGGAAAATGCTCTTTCCCCTTCATACCCAAATTCAAATTTAATTTAAAATTCAAAATATGGCTAATATTAATTTCTATTTTAATTTTCTATTTTTTCCTAATATTAAAAAGTTTTATAGCAGCTCCAAAAACATTATCACTGAGTTTATTAACTCAACATTAAGTGAAAACACTTCTAAAGAAAGTAAAGCTTTCTAATAAATGATCAACTATTACTTTAGGCTTTTTCTTTTTAATCACAAATTGGCCTGCTATTGGGTTGCTGGTTTAAAAATATTATTATTTTTAATTTCTATATTTGAGACTATTCTAATCAGTCTCAGGTAGACAACCAAATTTGAAAATATTTACNGGCTCAGCTGGTAAAGAATCCACCTGCAATGTGGGAGACCTGAGTTCAATCCCTGGGTTGGGAAGATCCCCTGGAGAAGAGAAAGGCTTCCCACTCCAGTACTCCGGCCTGGAGAATTCCATGGAAAGTAGAGTCGATGGGGTCTGCAAAGAATCAGACACTCAGCGAGTTTCACTTTTATAGATGAGGAATGGATGTGGAGTGTGGTAAAACAACTTCTCCTGTGTTCCATAGCAGTGCAACAAAAGAACTTGGCTTTGATAGCAGGCATTCTGGACACTCAGCTTGCCAACCCATTCTCGAGGAACAGAACTTGTACCCGCCTTCAGTTTAGGCTGTGGGGTACGAAAAAGACACTAGAATCCAGATAAATCAGTTACTCCCCACTGGACACTTACCCGTGAGGTTTAGACAGAGTAGTTAAGCTCTAGAATCTCTTTCTGTTCCACGTGTCTGTCCTATACACTGAATTTCCTTGTAGGAAAGAGACAAGGAAAAGAAAAAAAAAGAAGAGGGGCAAAGAGAAAGAGAAGAAAGGGATTATAGAAAGAGAAATGTAGCAGACAGTTGGATTGGTGTTAATCTCCAATTCTGCTTCAATTCTTGAATATATTGAGATTTAAAAACTTAAAAGTTTCAAATAGCTTCTTTCCTAGGTTGACCTGAGTGTTCTGAGGAATTCTAAAGTAATGGTGAGCTCTGTCACACAAGCTCAAAAGACAAATCTGCTTAATGAACTGAACTTTTCAATTACAAAATAGTAGAAGCCAAATTATGTTCANAATAGCTTCTTTCCTAGGTTGACCTGAGTGTTCTGAGGAATTCTAAAGTAATGGTGAGCTCTGTCACACAAGCTCAAAAGACAAATCTGCTTAATGAACTGAACTTTTCAATTACAAAATAGTAGAAGCCAAATTATGTTCACGTTGTCCTTTAAAAATACTCCATTCTCAAACCCAGCCATCAGTTTAATCCCATGAATATAAACAAGAAACTGACATGGCTAAACCTTCTTAAATCAAATTTATAAATACAGTTCCAAAGGCGTATAGTTCTCTGTAAAGTGTTTTCCAAAGTCTTCCTTGTCTAAAGTACTTAATATTTTATCCCTACAATGTTCTCTATCCTTTACTTAGGGTAAGAGGATTCAAAAATTCATAAGGAGATTGTGTGATGAGTTGAACATGGTACTATAGAATAATTAATATCTAGTTTAAAATTTTAAGAGATTAAGGATGACAACCTAAATTGTTTGCAGGTGCATTCTTTGCATAGTTACGGGGGAGCGATTCCACACTCAACTTCCCGTTTGACAAAAAGACACTGGCTCTTCCGTTCAACCACCATTCATCTTTAGTAAATCAACCAGTAATAAAACACTCAGCTCCACTTCCTCAGCCCTGCTGTTTCTATATTCCTTGAAAAATAATATTTGATATAAGTACTGCCTTTTAAATTATTAAATATTCAAAACTATAGTGATAACCACTGATAAAAGTTATTTAAAGATAAATTATAATGCTTTTAGTCTCTGGGAAGTGGTGTTATAAGCTAATAAAACAGAAAGCAACTTCTTTTGTTCAAAGCTTCAGGCAGCCTGGCTATGATTTACCTTAGGGTGTTGGGAAATAGCTACCACTACACATCTCATCACGGTGATAACCTATATGGGAAAAACATTTGAAATAAGTATATGTGTATATATAACTGAATCACCTTGCTGTACACCTGAAATTAATATAATATTGTAAATCAAATATGCTATTGGTGTTGTTTGGTCCATAAGTTATGTCCTACCCTGTAGCCCCCCAAGTGCCTTTGTTCATGGAATTCTCTAGGCAAGAATACTGGAGTGGGGAGCCATTCCCTTCTCCAGGGGATCTTCCCAACCTGAGGAACCAAATTGGGCCTCCTCTGTTAGCAGGCAGATTGTTTACCTCTGAGCCACCAGGGAAAATCAATTATACTCTAATATAAAATAAAAAAAAAATTAAAAATCTGATGAGTTCAAATCAATTGTTTTAAGTGTACATATAGAATACACACACTTCCCTGTTATTGGGATACTTCAGATGGTAAAGAATCTGCCTGCAAGGCAGGAGGCCCAGGTTTGAGCCCTGACTCAGGACGATCCCTTGGAGAAGGGAATGACTAACCACCAGGCTCCCCTTTCCATGGAATTCTCCAGGCAAGAATACTGGAGTAGGTTGTCATTCCCTTCTCCAGGGGATCTTCCCGACCCAGCGATAGAGTGCAGGTCTCTTGCATCGCAGGCAGATTCTCTAACATAGAAGCCACTTAGTCATCTAATACGTATCAGAGCCATGACTCCATTTCAGAGCTGCCTGCTTCCAGGGTCTGTTCTCTGAACTGTTAGGCTGGGCTTTGCTAGTAGCATCATGCCAGGCCTGGTAAGAATGCAGACAGCAGAAAATATGACCCTTGTAAGAATTTTGCATCACTGATAGCCAAGCATAATTTAAACACACGAAAACACAGAAAAACATAATTATTAGCTCTTAATTGTCTGTGGATATGAGTTCAGTCAAAGAACACAGCAGCTATGTTCAATGAGAAAAAGCTTTATTGTTCACAGCATTTCTTTTCTTTCATTTCCTGAATATGGTGGTGTTTAGACAGATGGAGGATGGGAGAAAACCATCACAGACTAAGCATAGAATCTTAGATGAGATAATAAATAAAAATGGACACCTGTATAATCTCTTAGAGTTAAAAGAAAATGCTTATGTTCAACATATCATTCTTACTCACTCCGTTCTAGAGAGTAGGTGAAGTCAAGATGGTCATGTGGAAATTACAGAAAACTTTTTGAGGTTCATTAGTGAGGCCCAATTTGTGGAAGAAACAGGACTGAAGCTGAAGTTTTCTACTGACCAGCAATCTTGCCAATCTTGGATATTGTCATCCAAGATGATAGAGTAAGCCTGTCATGGGTGGTAGCAGTAGGAGATGAGAATTACTTTGTAAAGAAAAAAAGAATCAAATGAAATTTCTTTGATGAGAATAGAGAGATAAATGTAGATATAAGACTGTCATCTGATAGATGTCGACAAATATATTTATGAGTTCAAATGTGATTGAGGTTTGTGGAGGATAATAGGCAATATCCAATAACCAACTTTGGTGTCAAGCCTGGGATAAATATGGCAAGCTATTTAACGTCTCTAGCCTTGAGTTTCTTTATCTTTAATATGAGAATACTAACACCTACATCTCCAGGGCTTTTATGATGACAATAAAGGATAAATGTGAAAATGTATGTGAGATGCATGCAGATAGCTCTCCAGGAAGAGCCGTGATTGTGATTATATTTCTGAATAAAGTGAAATAGAAACTGCACTTGAAGTTGTTTAGCCAGGAAGTAACATAGGAAAGAAAACATCAAGACCTTGAGTCGAGGGGAAAACGTATCATGACAACGTTTTGATGTAAAAAATTCTTCTCTCCTTCATAATGTCCTTTATAGGTTCCCCTTTATATCTGTGCTAAAATGATCAAAAAAGGAGGCATTAAATTGAAGTGGCTCTAATGCTTTGGTCTACATAAACACACCCAATCCTAAGCCAAAGTCAATTTCTGTAAATGTCTCAAGGTTAAGAAAACCGAACACAAACAGCCAACTAAGCTTTCCTAAATAGTGCAACCTTAAGCCACAACCAATCAAGTAACTGTCTTATTTCACTTCTGTCTTCTCTATAAAAACCTTGCCCCCAGGCTTCCATGGGTAGAGTGCTAACAACCACTTCTGCTTTACTGCTGCAGATTGGAATCAAATAAACCTAAACATTTTACTGAGCGTTCATTGGAAGGAATGATGCTAAAGCTGAAACTCCAATACTTTGGCAACCTCATGCGAAGAGTTGACTCATTGGAAAAGTCTCTGATGCTGGGAGGGATTGGGGGCAGGAGAAGGGGACGACAGAGGATGCGATGGCTGGATGGCATCGCCGATGAGATGGACGTGAGTCTGAATGAATTCCGGGAGCTGGTGAAGGACGGGAGGCCTGGCGTGCTGTGATTCATGGGGTCGCAAACAGTAGGATACAACTGAGCGACTGAACTGAACTTAAACATTTTTCTGTGCCTCAGTTTATCTTTTAACATGTGGAATACAATTCAAAATCTATATAGCCTGTCATACAAACAGGGCGTACTGTGGTGTCTGCATCATCCGCTAGGCTTATTTCACCAGAATTTCCTCTTGTTCTTTTATCACCAGCCATGGTGAGATTCTTTGATTTCCTGATTTTCAGTTTCCCATCTGCTTACCTGGTCTCACTTAAGTGTTTCTCCTTCAGATAAAATCTCCCAGGACTTTTATTGTTTTCATTAATTAATGACACAATGTTGTCATTTTATACTTATTTTTTTTTATTTTTAAAATAAATGTATTTATTTTAATTGGAGGTTAATTACTTTACAATATTGTATTGGTTTTGCCATACATCAACATGTATCCACCACAGGTATACACGTGTTCCCCATCCTGAACCCCCCTCCCTCCTCCCTCCCTGTACCATCCCTCTGGGTCATCCCAGTGCACCAGCCCCAAGCATCCTGTATCCTGCATTGAACCTGGGCTGGTGACTCGTTTCATATATGATATTATACATGTTTCAATGTCATTCTCCCAAATCTTCCCACCCTCTTCTTCTCCCACAGAGTCCAAAAGACTGTTCTATACATCTGTGTCTCTTTTGCTGTCTCACATACAGGGTTATCGTTACCATCTTTCTAAATTCCATATATATGTGTTAGTGTATTGTATTGATGCTTTTCTTNTTGCTTCATTTGCTATTATTTTCTCCCATTCAGAAGGCTGTCTTTTCACCTTGCTTATAGTTTCCTTTATTGTGCAGAAGCTTTTAAGTTTAATTAGGTCACATTTGTTTATTTTTGCTTTTATTTCCAATATTCTGGGAGGTGGGTCATAGAGGATCCTGCTGTGATGTATGTCGGAGAGTGTTTTGCCTATGTTCTCTTCTAGGAGTTGTATAGTTTCTGGTCTTACATTTAGATCTTTAATTCATTTTGAGTTTATTTTTGTGTGTGGTATTAGAAAGTGTTCTAGTTTCATTCATTTACAAGTGGTCGACCAATTTTCCCAGCACCACTTGTTACAGAGATTGTCTGTTTCTATTCAAGCAGTTGAATTATTGATGAGGGAAGAGACAAGCTCCAATTAACGTGAATGGAGCTTCTCTGAGGCCCTGAATGCTCTAGAGCAAGGGTCCCCAACCTCTGGGATCTAATGTCTGATGACCTGAGGTGGAGGTTTTGTAATAATAATGGAAGTAAAGTGCACACTACATGCAATGAACTTGAATCATTCGGAAACCATTTCTCCCCATCCCGGTCTGTGGAAAAACTGTCTTCCATGAAACTGGTCCTTGGGGCCAAGAAAGGTGGGGACTGCTGCTCTAGAAGAAGTAAAGAAGGAAACTATGGAGACCTGCCGAGGGACACAGACCATCTATGTTGCACTTCAAAATATCAAAACCAAAGGCGAGATGATGCGTGATTAATTGCCAAGTGAAGTCAAAGTCACTCAGTCTTGTCTGACTCTTTGCCACCGCTTGGAATTCTCTAGGCCAGAATACTGGAATGAGTGGCCTTCCCCTTCTCTAGGGGATCTTCCCAATTTAGGGATCAAACCCAGGTCTCGTACATTGCAGGTGGATTCTTTACCAGCCGAGCCACAAGGGAAGCCCACTGAAGGGGCAGAAAAAATAAATGTCTCTAAGTGTTGGAGTTGGAGAGGGGGCATGAAATCCTTAGCTCTTTTAGAAACTGTCAGAGAGACTGCAAAAAGATTTATCATTTTATAACTTTGCTGGTCTGCATCCTGCTACAGTTGTTCTCTAAGCTAGAATAGACAGCCATGCTTCAGACTCTAAGTCTGTGCAGTAAAGGTGTGCACGTGTCTCTGGGTAAGTGTGTGTCCTTGTTCTTTTGTGGATATTTTTGTGTTTGTGTTTTGTTTTGCCTTTTTTTTCTGTGAGAGTAAGTGGAATGTGTGACAACAGAAACGATGTTTTGAAAGCGGTGGGAAATGTGCCACTTGATGGCTGACATTTTTTTTTTTTTGCATATCTCAATTTGGTCTTCTATCTCAGATTTCCCTCCTGAGAACATCAGTAAATTGTGAAGAGTTAAAATTGTCAGAAGGTTTCTATATCCACCTAAGAATTTATCTTATAAACTAGCCCATTTGTTGGAGAAGCCAATCATAGTCTACAAAAAGTAATTTAGAGAAATGCTTACTAAGTAAAATGAAAATGATGTTTTGACCCTATGTCACGTGCCACGGCATATAGCTTATTATTTATGCACATGCATTGCATAGATGGCATACCTGTGTTTGTACAAGGTGAGTATGAAATATACTTATGTTAATATAAAACATGCTATATATGCATATATATAATACATGTTAATAAAATAGGAAATGATGGGGAAGCTTGGCGTACTGCAGTCCATGGGGCTGCAGAGAGTAGGACACGACTTAGAAACTGAACCCGGAGCAACTATATTATTATTCAAGGATGTAACAAACCTGAACATATTTATGAAACTTGAAGAAATATTTTCTCTAAAGCTAGAGAGACAGCGGTTTCCTTCATCAATTTCAACAGCTTTAGCTTTTTCGTTTTGTTTTTTCTTGACAAAAAGTGTGAATGCAGAAGACAAGTATCCCACTGTGCCCGTGGGTCTGGAGCGACCACTAGACACAGCGAGCATGCCACCAATTAACTAGCAGAAAGGAAAAGAAAAGCTGCATCTCAAAATGTCCAGAGAAAAGAAGCCTGCAATCTGGCAGCTTTTGTTAAGAGCCATGAAATAAGGAGCAAGTACAATCTTGAAATTCCATCTTCTGAGGAATTCTTTCTCCATCAAACATATCACTGGTTTGAGGAGATTATCAAGTTAGGTGAAGACTTAGGACTTGAAAAAAAGTTATGACCAGGCAGACAAAGAGAAGTTTCTAGACTCTGATACTGTCCAGGTCAAGTATTGAATCATCACCTCTTTAGATAGACCCTCTTCAACCACCTATTCTAAATCATGAACACCATTTATCCTGTTATCTCCTTTATAAGATTTTTTCCTATTTTCTATTGTATTCAAATTATATTATTTAAAGATTTATTTGGTTGGTGGTTGTGTACTCATTGCTCCCAGCACAGACATTATGAGGTCATGGACCCTGTCGATCTTATTCACCTGAGTCTCCCTAACTTATAAAGATACTTTCATGTAGTTCCCTGCAAATATTAACTTTGAGTCGGCAGTGGAAATAATATAAGGAACACAAAGATAAAGGCTAAGGCATAATAACATATTAATTATATGCTTAGAATTTATTTGATTGTTCTTCCTGTACTTTAAATATCTTATAATATCTGTAGCAAAATATATAGTAATTAAAACATACAAAGTCAAAAACTGATGAGTTTCATTAATGAGAGGCCTGTGTTGATTATCTTTAGCGGGAGCGTAGTCTCTCTGTTTTACTCTCCGTCATTCAGTTATGCTGGTATTCACACACTCATTCCCATAGTAACATTTTTTCTGTGCTTAGTGTCTGTCGTCGTCTTACCAGAGGCTGTAACAGACATGCCATTCCTTCCAGAGAATTAGAATCTAACAGGCAAAGAGACAAGAAAACCAACATATCCCTGAGCAACGTGAAACTGGAATTGTGCAGAATGAACTATGAGAGCACAATGCCTTCATCAGGGAAAGCTTAGCAGAGGAGGATGGACTGCAGGAAGGAGGGGTGAGGTGTCGTCACAGAGGTCATTTCAGTGGCAAACAGGGAAAGCTAGCCAGTTGGTATGACCGGGAGGATGTATTTAGGACTGAGTCTGGAGAAATGGCGCGCTCAGCTCTGTATGTCTGCTTCTGNCTTGGAAGGCATTATATGAAGTGAGATAAATCTCACAGGGAAAGACAAACACTTGTCACTTTATGTGGAATCTAGGAAACAAACGAAAAAAAAAAAGTGAATAAAGCAAGCAAGAAGCAGAATCACACATACAGAAAATAAACCACTGGTTGTCAGTGGTTACACGGTGCTGCCAGTATTGGGGGGAGAGGGGGAGAAGAGGGGTGGGCCAGTGGGTGAACAAACTATTGGACGTAAAACAGGCTACAAGGGTGTATTACACGACACGAGGAATATAGCCAATATTTTTGTAATAACTGCAAATGGAGTTCAACTTTTAAAAACTGGATTAAAAAACTAAGTGAATAGAGGAAACAAGCGTGGCACACTCCACCAGATGATAAGCACAGGTACATGATAAGGAAGCTAGTCAAGGCCACAGGCCACATATGAATGAGAGATGACCACCCCGCCCCTGCCCCCCAGCAGGCTGCAACATCACAGAGACAGGGCCCACGGTCTCTGGTCCAGATCACGCTCTGCTTCACTACAGCTTGCTGGATAGGTGCAAACCCAGAAGAGACAAATAAATACAGACAATTAAATAATCTCAGAGTTCATAACAGGGGGAAATGCTTTCCAAACCTTTGAAAACTCTGCCTAAGTCTATACCTTTCCAAACATCCAGGCAGAGTGGGGATGTCCAGACAGCCCACTTTGGAATGTATGTGATCTATAACAGAAAATTTGAATCACATTTCGTCTGGACCATATTTCCAGCTGATATTTTGAGTTGCAACCAATATAGACCAACTGAAATAAGCTACTTGTGCAGAAACAAATTTATTCAGCAAAGGATACAGATCAAGCTTGTCTTATCAGAGTCAAATGCATTTATTTTCTTTACTGTAGTAGTGGAAACTTTGTGGTTTATTATTGTTGTTTTAACCGATTTAAAATGCATCAGTTCATCAGGGTATGTACATATAAATTATTATAGGCAGNAGTCAAATGCATTTATTTTCTTTACTGTAGTAGTGGAAACTTTGTGGTTTATTATTGTTGTTTTAACCGATTTAAAATGCATCAGTTCATCAGGGTATGTACATATAAATTATTATAGGCAGAGAGTTAAATTCTTCTTCTGCACAAAAATTAAACGAGCTTTTGAATTTCTGGACACACATCAAGACCAAAGATGTGAATTGAGCCAGAACTAATAAGTGGAAAGGATGAGGATTTAAAAACCTGAAATATTTTTATTGCATGGATACATTTTGCTGTAATGTTCAGAAAAGTGACTCTGTTATTACCTACAAAATAGAATGAAAACTAGATTGCAAATAATTGTCTTTGTAAGTAGTGTTTTGGGGAAATCAAACTAAACAAAAATTATTTTTTCATTCCTGCAGGGTGCAAAATGAGAGCTACAAAGAGTTAAGGAAAACGAGACAGAACTTGATGAAAGTATTAGAGTTGGTGGTGACTAGTATACTACCCCCAGTGAAGTGAGTGAAGTCGCCCAGTCGTGTCTGACTCCTTGCGACCCCATGGACTGTAGCCCACCAGCTCCTCCGTCCATGGGATTTTCCAGGCAAAGGTACTGGAGTGGGTTGCCATTTCCTTCTAGTAGATAGTAAAGAGCCTGCCTGCAGTGCAGGAGACCTGGGCTCGATCCCTGTGTCAGGGAGATCTTCTGGAGAAGGAAATGGCAACCCCACTCCAGCGTTCTTGCCTGGAGAATCCCATGGCCATGGGATGGCAGAGTCTGACACTACTGAGCAACTTCACTTTCACTTTCGCTTTCGGTTGTCTGGATGAGATAATAAATTGTGGGTAAAGCACTTGCCGCTTCACTTTAAGCTTCGCCTATAGACAGCACACAATAAATAATTATCATCACTGCTGTTTTATTATTAGTAGTGTTAAATAGATGCTTATTTTGTTATAAATGATTCCCCACATTATGGAGATTCGTTTGAAAGGATATGATATTCCAATTTAATTAACAGTAAGTTATGGTATAATTTAATATTCTGGAATACCCTGGACTAATTGGAGCTATATTTAGTACCTAAGAATGTTTCCAAAAGTATTGAAATAGATTCTACTGATTTATTTTCTTCAAGCTGCTACTTATCTCTATTTGCCAAGAAAAATAAAGTTCGATTTTCATTGACCTTGGTGCTGTGCTCGCTAGGAGCAAACCATATCATGCAGAAGACATTTCATGTAGAAATCTAGATTTCTGAAGCCACTTGCTCTATTTTCCAAATTCAATGTTTTTCCTCAAAAGGAGTGAAAAAGTCAAGTAAAAGAAAGATCTAGATACTTGGATGTGGGTGAGTTAATTGCTTCAATTTATTCACCATTACTCTTTACATTTTCTGCAGATTTCCTTTTAGTAAACAACTTTCGTAATCCTACTTTTTTGATATATTGAAATAATAAAGGTAAATCTATATCTACTACAAAGAAAAATGGCTTCCAAATCTAAAGAATATGTATTTTTTGCCTTCCTAATAACACTAGAAAAAACTAGTGATCAGATTTCCTATTAGTGAAAATAAGCACTTTATTATAATAAACTGTTCAGTATCTCTCAGGTATTGTAAATGGCAGCTGCTATTAGAACTGGTCTCAATAATAGATAACTATATAAGCCCACATACCTTAATGAGGCATAAATTAAACAGTCTTTGGATGACTTCAACATGTAAATGCAGCTTTTTGAAAAATGTTTTAATTTTTTCATTTGATGACCTTGCCAATTTTCTACATTGGAGGACAGTAAACTTCATCCCTTCTGACTTTTATAAGATACAAAGTAACCAACAAAATTCTCCAGTTTAATTTTACTAATACTCAGGCAAAATCTCTTGGAACCAAGTTTCTTATGAGAGCATCTTATGACATATATAAGTGAAGCAAAATTCATAATTCAGCTTATATAATCTATTGATTTTTCCTTCTATTTTTATAGAAAAGCAAGTTTAAAAAAGATACATTGGCATGTGTATATACCTAAGCATGTGTGACTGTGTGTTTTTCTCTGTGTTCAATACTAAGATACCTACGTTCAAAGTATCCTGATTAAGACACAGTTGGTAAATATTTGAAACATAAATGAAACAAATCAGAAAATTATCAATAATAATTTAAATGATGTTTAACATCCGTGTTCTAATAATTATCTACTTTTTATTGTAGCATTTATTTTATTACTAATATCCATTTCTTCTACAGGTGATTAGAATATGTATGTATTTATACATTATGTTCACCCATAGGAACATCCTAAAATTTTAGCTGCTCAAAAGTCAAATGTTTATCATGAGAAATGTCTTGGGCATAACCCCAAATTTCAATACCTGTGTGAATAACACAAAGGTCTTTCAAGAAAAAAGATTTATCATCTAACAGTTATTATAAGGAAACAAGTTCAGATAACTGGCTTCTTTAAATTAAGCATCCCAGATTTTGACCAACAAATTCTCAAATATTAGGTTGTAAAATACAAAAGGTTTTCTTTAATAAATGCAACTGTTAGTTATGCACTCTATTGCCAAGTAATCTAAACTTGTATTATTAAAAATATAATGAGTCAGAGCTCATTAAACTATTGAGACAGATAAAAGGGAAACATTTCAATATAACTGAATGTTCCACTATCTATACTGTTGTCAAAGATAACATCTCTTAGTGATACTTTACCAAGGGGAAGTCTAAAAGGGGGCTTTCCTTCAGCCTATCAGGAATTTGTTAGGTAAATGTTGACCTTGTTCTGGTTTGCTATATTTTGATCTATCCTGCTCAGTGGGTTTATCAGCCCTTTCACACTCTAATAATCTCTTTCTTTTCTCTCTACATATGCAGACACATAAAGCAAGAGACCCTTTGGTCATAGTGATTTAATACGAATATGAATTTCATGGTAAACAATATCTCATGTACCCCTTCATAACTATGGAGAAATTGCAAAATGCAAGTTTTTCATTTGCAAAGTTGGAAGTGGAGCATTTTTCATAATTTTAATAACCTCTGGTTATTAATTTCAGCGACCTGACTTTTGCCTGTACTATGACTGGGAGACTTGTGTAACTCTGTTCCATCTTTCCTGCTGACCCCACTTAACCTTCCCAAAATAGCCTACTTGATTTAAGATGATTTTCTCAGAGCAAAAATATCAGCTTTGATCTCATATACTGGGTTATTCTCAGTAATTTTGTAATTCAAACTATGTCTTAGTTTTAAACACACATTTTTTTCATGAACATAAAACATAGCAGCAGGTCAACAGTAGTATCACATTTAATTACATTGCTTTCTAAGAGAGAAAGGGAAGGAAAGAGAAAGAGAGGAACCTGATAAAACGTGACAGTCACCTGCTGCCTTGTTTATCTCCCGTAAATGCTGGGATTTTCTGTGCTCACCACTCCCAGTCGTCTGTAGTCCCACAGACCACTCTGTGAGCCTGACCTAATGGTAAGGCTTTTGCGTCTTGGAGTCTCACTCTGAAAAGCCTGTGTCTTACCAGGTGGTCCTCTGCAGCGCCAAACTCCTCCGAGTTGGCTATAGAAGTAAGAGTAGAAAATCCCAGGGTTATGGTATTTCTACCTTGCCAGCAAGTTTTTCAGTTCCAGGGGTCACATTACTTCTCAGTTCTGCTAAATCTATTAGCTTTACGGGTGTCTTGCCTGATGGGGTGCTGAATGTTCTGCCTTTGGCATTCCAGGAACAGAGCAGGGAAATTAGCTTCTGCCTTTGCTGAATTCCACCTCTGTGCAGTGGGGAAGCCCTGGCTCACATAGAGGCAAAATTGATATTTAATTTAGACTATGATATAGTCCTAAACTCCCTGTGATGCCTCCCATTTCCATTCTTTTCCCCTCGGATGAACTGACATCATTTTCATTTTTAGAATGAAAAGCAAAGAACATATTCGGTTTAGGCTGTCACACCACAGAGACAAGAATATAATTCAGAATTATCCACTTTTAAAATAAGCCTTTGAATTGACAGTGCAGTATTGTATGCTACATAATACGAGCTTTTTATGTAGCATTAATATACATTATCTCACAACCTTGACAATTCACACTGACATTTTGCATTAACATTGCAGTTAACTATTTGGTGATACCATACTCCTAGAATAAGAGAGCATTTCAGACACTGATTTTTTTCCCCTGCAGTTCTTGTATTAATACAAAAAATAACAATTTGCTCACCTTGTCATTTATTATATTCCAGTTTCTTTCACTAAGCACTCAATTGCATGGTTTTATGAAGCTCTATATTTGGTTAACAAGTACTGCTAAATAGATTTACTTTTCTCTAAGACACCCAAATTACAGCATGGGCATATTTATTAATCAAGTAAGCATTCTGGCAAAGCTCTTCTGTGAATTTGTCTAAGCTCTAAGTTTTTCTGAGCCTTACCTTGAATCAGAAGTTTGCTTTTGATTCACTGTGACAGGAGGAATTTCTTTTAAGTTTGCTATTTTGACTAGAAAATCATATTTACTTATACCACATGATGCAAAAGAAATGATAGGCAAGTCAATCAGCAACTTAATTTAGACTATGACTAAGTCTAGTTGTTGACTTGATATAAGATGATGATATTTCTCAAAGCAAAAATGCCAATTTGGATCTCATTTATTGGGTTATTGAAGGAGACTTTATGTTTCAACAAAAGTTTGAATTCTAAACAAAAATTTATAATTACACATATAACATGTAGCAGCAGAAGATAAATGGTAGTACTGTATTCAACTACACATTTCCAAAGAGAGAAATGGAGACAAAAAGAAAGGAACCGACAAACTATGGAAATATTTTGAGAAAGCAGAAACGCCATAGAAACCAACACACAAAACATACAAACTTCAGTATTAATTTCCTAAAGCAGTCATACTTTCATTAGACACAGGGTTGCTTCTTCAAAACAAGTTACGTACTACTTTCACTCTTCTTTCTATTGACCATGAATTATTCTGCAATTGTTTCCAGTTTAAAAAAAAGAAAAAGTCCATTTCATTTTTATGGCAGAGAACATTGGTCTCCGAAGTCCTTTCCAATTTTGGCTTTAAAACAATTCTTGTTTGCTCAGACAGCTGAAGTTCAAAATTGGCCTTTTTGGCAGGCATTTTGTCTTTGAAAAATTCTTGAAGATTTTCACTGCAGGATGTGGAAGGGGTGTTCAGTGGTTTCATCCACGGCCAGTAATGCGTGGCTACCAGCTCATCACGATGTCCTCTCAGTGTGTGCCAGCACTTCTCATTAGGGACCTGAACTTTCATCAGCATCATGGTGCAAGCATTACATTTCTAGACTCAGCCCACATATAGTGCAGGTGGGCCACAGATGAAGCGTTCATTGGATAGTTCCAAGGAGGAGAACCAGAGAGCAAAATTCTCAGAATGTAAAATTACAGAGATTATCAACATCATAGTTTGTTTTCACATATCACTACTGAAGAAAGAGTGAGAGAGAAATGAAGAACATGAAGGGAGAGAGAATATGACAAAGAAGAAGGTGGGGAAAGAGAAAGATGAAGAGGAGAAAAAGAAGGAAAGAAGAAAAAGGAATAAAATGAAGCAAAAAGTGGAAGCATGGCTCTCCTCATGATGCAATTAAGATCCTCTGATAATGGTTCTTAACACGTCTTTGATCAGGTCACAGACTTTTTCTTTCATTCTGAAAATACTGAACTCACTTTTCAGAAAATGAATATTCCTTTCTATAAAAGCATTACATCAAATTTCTTTCCTGTAGAACTTCTAACACTGATATACCTTACCTTTAAGAATAATAATTAAACACACTGGAAGAGCATTATGTTCATGATCTTCTTGTGGTACGAGACATATCTGCCATGTTCATACCCCTGCTCCACCCTGGAGGCTTCAGAAGCTCTCTGCTTAAATAACTGAAGGACGCACACCTGCGGAAGACAGAGCAGCGATTTGGTTTGCTCTTCAACTTCACGATACTTTTAAAATCCTTAATGCATCATGATAGAACTTCTGCCATCTCACTGTTAATATCACTCAAGGTTACCTGCGATTACCAAGTCCACCTCTTCTTGCCTTGGGATTCACCATTGAAGACCTCAACCAAAGTCTTCAAAATATTTTGCTTTCATTCTCCCTCAATAATTATTCCAAATTTAAATATGTCATCACAATTTTAGAAGATTATATTTGGTTAATGAGAGACAAGTACATTCGTATTTTGTAAGATGAAATAAGGATTCACTGTAATTAGAATAAATAATATTTTGATAAAATGTTTTAAATATCTTATTGAATAATGCACATCTGATCTTAAAAAGTCATGCACCTTTTTTTTTTTTTTTTTTTTGTAACCATCAAGTTTTTACTTAATATGTCTTGAGGAATTTGGTCATCCCAGACAAAAATTCAGTTAGGGTTTAAAAGAATCAGGTTCAGTTACCCTTAACTCAAGAGTTCTTTTGAATTTAAAACATTCCAACACTCTTAATGTTTATATGCAAAATGCCAGGAAAAGCAGGCAGGCCACTAAGTTTAAGTCATATCCATTAATCCTTAGTGGAGTTTATATAAAAATAATATATGTCCTTTCTTTGTTCTTTGATGAAGCTTAGTGCTATACCTTTTATTTTTTTGTGAAGTAAGGAAAAGGCTATCTGGATCATGCATGTTTTCATTCAGCTTTAGAGAAAGACTACGTGAAAATTCAGAATCTCACAATTGAGGATTTCAAAATTGACTCCTGGCTACTGCCTCTGTTGGGTACTACTTGCAAAGGCTTTATGTACCCACCAGATTTCCTTTCTGAAAACTGATATTTTTGTTTCTTGTTCTTAGTTCCTAAGTTACACACAACTCTCTTGTGACCCCAGGGACTGTAGCCTGCCATGCTCTGCTGTCCATGGGGTTTCTCAGGCAAGAATACTGATTGTTGTTCAATCGCTCAGTCAAGTCTGACTGTTTGTGACCCCATGGACTGCAGCATGCCAGGCTTCCCTGCCCTTCACCACCTCCTGAATCTTGCTCAAATTTATGTCTATTGAGTTGGTGATGTCATCCAATCAACATGTCCTTTGCTGTCCACTTCTCCTTCTACCTTCAATCTTTCCCAGCATCAGGGTCTTTTCTAATGAGTCAGTTCTTCGCATCAGGTGGCCAAAGTATTGGAGATTCAGCTTCAGCATCAGTCCTTCCAGTGGATATTCAGGACTGATTTCCTTTAGGATGGACTGGTTGGATCTCCTTGCAGTCCAAGGGACTCAAGCAATTCTCCAACACCACAGTTCAAAAGTATCAATTCTTCCACACTCAGCCTTCTTTGTGGTCCAACTCTCACATCCCTACATGACTAATGGAAAAACCATAGCTTTGACTAGACAGACATTTGTGGGCAAAGTAATGTCTCTGTTATTTAATATGCTGCCTAGGTATGTAATAGGTTTTCTTCAAAGGAACAAGTATCTTTTAATTTCATGGCTGCAGTCACATTCTACAGATATTTTAGAGCCCAAGAAAATAAAGTATGTCACTGTTTCCACTGTTTCCCCATCTATTTGCTGTGAAGTGATGGGACCTAATTTTTTGAGTTTTAACCCAGTTTTTTTTTTTTTTTCACTCTCCTTTTTCATTTTCATCAAGTGGCTCTATTTCTTCACTTTCTGCCAAAACAGTGGGATCATCTGCATGTCTGAGGTTATTGATATTTCTCCTGGCAATCTTGATTCCAGCACGTGCTTCATCCAGACTGGCATTTCACATGATGTACTCTACATATAAGTTAAATAAGCAAGGTGAGAAGATACAGCCTTGACATCCTTCTTTCCCAATTTTGAACTTGTCTGTTGCCCAATGTCCAGTTCTAACTGTTGCTTCTTGACCTCCAAAGAGGTTTCACAGGAGGCAGTGGTCTGGTATTCCCATCTCTTAAACAATTTACCACAGTTTGTTGTGATCCACACCCTCAAAAGCTTTAGCATAGGCAATGAAGTAGAAGTAGATGTTTTTCTGGGATTCTCATACTTTTTCTGTGATCCAACAGATGTTGGGAATTTGATCTCTGATTTCCCTGCCTTATCTAAATCCAGTTTGATCATCTGTAAGTTCTCTGTTCACATACTGCTGAAGCCTGCTGCTGCTGCTGCTGCTGCTGCTGCCAAGTTGCTTCAGTCGTGTCCTACTCTGTGTGACCCCATAGACGGCAGCCCATCAGGCTCCCTCATCCCTGGGATTCTCCAGGCAAGAACACTGCTGAAGCCTAGCTTGGAGAATTCTGAACATTACATTGCTAGTATGTGAAATGAGTGCAATTGTGTGGTTGTTTCAACATTCTTTGTCATTGCCCTTCTTTGGGATTGTAATGCTGAAGTGAGTTGCCATTTCCTTCTCCAGGGGATTTTCCTGACCCAGGGATAGAACCTGTGTCTCCTGCATTGTAGGTGAATCCTTTACCTCTGCTCTACTGGTGGAGCCCATCTAAGAAGACTTTCTTTCTAGAAGCCCATCTAATAAGCTCATCTTAGAAGACTGACTGTCTCAGTACAAAACCCTAGATTCTTACCAGGCAGACAAGGCTTTTCTTGTTCTGGCTCTGCATACCCTTTTATCAATCTCTTCTCTTCTTCAGTCTCCACCCTTGACCCCCGCCCTCCCCAGCTCCCTGCAGAAACCAGTGCTTAAGATTCTTCACATATCATGTTATTTTACAGGTCCATTCCTTTAATTTCATCTTCCTTTGTATGGGTAGGATATACTGTATCTTTGTTCATTTTNAGTAGCCATCATGGTCAACAAAAGAGTCTGAAATGCAGTACTTGGATGTAGTCTCAAAAACGACAGAATGATCTCTGTTTGTTTCCAAGGCAAACCATTCAGTATCACAGTTATCCAGGTCTATGCCCCAACCAGTAATGCTGAAGAAGCTGAAGTTAAATGGTTTTATGAAGACCTACAAGACCTTTCAGAACTAAAACCCAAAAAAGATTTCCTTTTCATTATAGGAGACTGGAATGCAAAAGTAGGAAGTCAAGAAATACCTGGAGGAACAGGCAAATTTGGCCTTGGCATGTGGAATGAAGCAGGGCAAAAACTAACAGAGTTTTGCCAAGAAAATGCACTGGTCATAGCAAGCNTTCCTTTTCATTATAGGAGACTGGAATGCAAAAGTAGGAAGTCAAGAAATACCTGGAGGAACAGGCAAATTTGGCCTTGGCATGTGGAATGAAGCAGGGCAAAAACTAATAGAGTTTTGCCAAGAAAATGCACTGGTCATAGCAAGCACTCTCTTCCAACATCACAAGAGAAGACTCTACACATGGACATCACCAGATGGTCAACACCGAAATCAGATTGATTATATTCTCTGCAGCCAAAGATGGAGAAGCTCTATACAGTCAACAAAAACAAGACCAGGAGCTGACTCTGGCTCAGATCATGAACTCCATATATATATATATGTATTTTGATTTCCCAATGCATATAAAAGTATATGACTATCCTACACTGTAGTCTATTAAGCAATAGACTTATGCAATAAGTCTATTGTGCAATAAGTCAACGTGCAATAGCATGATGTCTAAAAAATTATGTATATACCTTAATTTTAAAAAGTTCATTGCTAACATGCCATTATCTGAGGCTTCAGTGAGTCCTAGTAGTAACTCCTCAACTCACCCTAAAAAATATAATAGTGAAAAATTTTGAAATATTGCAAGCCCTACCAAATGCAGCACATACACAAAAAGGGAAAAAGTGCATTAGAAACCATGGCCCTAGTAGACTGGTCAGAAACTTTAAGCTGCAGAAAGCACAGTATCTGTGAAGCACGATAAAACAAGCTGCGACAAGGTACGCTTGTATGTAACCAGTATCACATGGTCTATCTCATCCTTCCAAACCACCATCTAGAAAACTATCTACGTATTATGTGTGAAACTGGTGATTCAGAAGTTGAATACTTGGCTAATTAGGCCATGGGAATCTTCAATATTATTATTTATTTGTGAAGATTCATCCCAGTCTCCTCTAACACTTCACATTGATTGAATGAATTTAGCTCTATTGACAGGTGCACCTAAGCCCTCCAACTTGAAACGCGGTATTTTGTTGTTCTGATTTGCATTTAGCTAGACAAAACTAACGGAGAAGGCGATGGCACCCCACTCCAGTACTCTTGCCTGGAAAATCCCATGGGTGGAGGAGCCTGGTAGGTTGCAGTCCATGTGGTCACTAGAAGCCGGACACGACCAAGTGACTTCACTTTCACTTTTCACTTTCATGCATTGGAGAAGGAAATGGCAACCCACTCCAGTGTTCTCGCCTGGAGCATTCCAGGGACGGGGGAGCCTGATGGGCTGCCGTCTATGGGGTCGCACAGAGTCAGACACAACTGAAGTGACTTAGCAGCAGCAGCAGATAGGACTAAGGATAGTACTAAAGTTCAAAGGAGTACTAAGCTGACTCATTGGAAAAGATTTTGATGCTGGGAGGGATTGGGGGCAGGAGAAGAAGGGGACGACAGAGGATGAAATGGCTGGATGGCATCACCGACTGGATGGATGTGAGTTTGAGTGAACTCCGGGAGTTTGTGGTGGACAGGGAGGCCTGGTGCTGCGATTCATGGGATCACAAAGAGTCAGACACGACTGAGCGACTGAACTGAACTGAAAGTTTTCTTACTTTCTCAGTCATTTTCACATCCTTTTCTGAAAATTGTCTGTTATAGCAATTATCCATTTTTTGTTGACTTGCTTGTATTTTATTGATTCTGAGGGATGCCCTTTTGTATTATAGAGAGCAATTGTTAGGATTTTTCACATTATGAGTATCTTCCTAGTATACTTACTTTTACTCTGTGTTTTTCCTTATAGAAGTTTAAAAAGTTCAGTTTGGTGAATTTATGTCTTCTTTAATTTGTGATATTTACTTAATATTCTCTGTACAAAGATGTTTTCCCCAAAAGTCATAAACATATTTTCTTATATTTCCTTTCAGTGTATTTATCGTTTTGCTATTTGTGTTTTTTTTTTCATTCTATCTAGGATTTGAATAAATGGAAGAAGTATATACTTATATTATTTTCATGTTAACATAAGCTTTCTTAGCACTATGTATTGAATTGCTTACTTACCAGTTTGAAATACTCTTTGAAAGTGAAAGCATTAGTTTTTTGTCATGTCAGACTCTTTGCAACCCCATGGACTGCAGCCAGGCTCCTCTGTCCATGGGATGAAATACTCTTTACCCATTGGCAAAATCCTACACATACAGGTTTGTTTCTTGACTGTTTGTTCTGGTCAATTTAATCTCTTTGTCCATTTCTGCACAATATCATAGTGCATGAAATTATGTAATGAGTATTTTGGAATGTGATAAGATAATTTCTTTCCTTCTGTCTCTGATACTCTGTTTCTCTTGTAACCTCATAATCATATTGTCTGCTATATCATCATGCGTACTTTTGAATTATTTTATCAGATCTATGAATAATATCTGGGAATTGACTGATGACCACAGTGTAATACCTTTATTCTACTTTATTCCCTTCATGACCACAGTTTTATTCCACTAATTCAATTTAAAAAATCCTTCAGTTAAATTATACTAAAAAAAAAAAAGTACATTTGTAATTATTCCTGGGTACTTAATAGTCTCAACACTTGGTAAAAGAGGACTTTTTTTTTTCTTGTGACTTTCTGTTGTTGGAAGGTCTATTTGAAAATGGTATTGAATTCTATGATCTATTTTTTTATATAGCCCCTTGCTACTTTGTTGTTGATTTGCTTGGATTTATTAGGTAGACAACTATACTATCTGAAATAAAAGCTTTTGCTTTCTTTTTAGTGTATAAAACCTTATCAATGTCTTATCTGGTTCAATTGACTGGAAAGTCCAGTATTATCCTGAAAGGTTATGATAGTAAATTCTACTATCTCTTATGTCTTGCATTGGAGAAATAATTTTATGCTATACTAATGAATATGTTCCTTATTAAAAATACCCCCCTACTTCATAACATCTAAGATATTTTTTTTTGGATTTAGTTTCATCATAGCTATTTAACTTTAGCTAAGGCTTAATGGGCATGTACTGGGATCATATTTTCCAGTTTGATTTATGAATATAGATAATTAAATTATACATACGTGTAGAATGTGTGTATTGGATTGACTAAAGAGTTTGTTTTTCTATAAGATCCTACATAAAAACCAAAACAAACTTTGTAGCCAATCCAATGTTATATAGAATGCATAATTAGAAAAACTCTATGTAGAAAAAACATACGTACACATATATGTGTATGTGTATATATACATACATTTATATACTATATACTTTATAGTATACTATACATATACTATAGTATACTATACATATATATATACTATATATATATATATATATATACACTATATACTTTGTGTTATTGAAACATATTTCTTTAAAAATAAGGATAAATTCTACTTTGGTATATGAGCTAGCCTATTGCCATTTCATTCATTATTTTCCTTTTAAGGAGATATTCTTACTCTTTGCTTTTATTGTGCTATCCAAATCTATTGGTTATCAAGATATCCACTCCAGCACTCTTGCCTGGAAAATCCCATGGACGGAGGAGCCTGATAGACTACAGTCCATGGGGTCGAAAAGAGTTAGACATGATTGAGTGACTTCACTTTCACTTTCACTTTCATCAAGATGTCACCAGTATTACCAGTAGATTGAAGGAAATTGGCTCAGTAGGGTTGGAATTATAAGCACGTACCAGGGGTGATTGTTGTGCAAAACCCATAACTTACTGAATTATTATAACATAACAGCAGACAGTTCCTTATTACCTGCATGTCTAGCATAATATCAAAGCTGCCCTGAATTACCTGATACAAAGGAAAGGGAGAATGGGGAAGGGGCCGTTCTCTCACTCTTTTCCTTGCTTTATCTCCCTTTCTTCCAGTTGGGCTATCTTTTTGGCTCCTCCAAGGTCAAGTGTGGGGAGCAACATTAGAGGAAAATAGGCACTATTAGGGTGTAGGATTAGAGAGCGAGAATGAAGTCTTCTGTGGCTCAGCTGGCCATTCCGGCCTGGTACTGGGGTCATCCCTGTGATAGTGGTCTGAGTTCTGGCTTTCTCTCCCGTGCAGCGCTTTCGGTGACTCTTGAAGATGCACAGAACCCGAAGGCCACGCTGCACCGTCTGACGCATGGGATGCCTGTGCAGCGCTTGCGGTGACTCTGGAAGATGCACAGAACCTGGAAGGCCACGCTGCACTGTCTGACGCATGGGATGCCTTTTCTTGCTGCTCTGTTCTGGCCTGGTAGTTCCTGGCTCCCATCAGTTCTTCCTCTGCAGAATCTTGGCCAGGCAGGTACCTCACTCCTCCCAAGCCACAGAAAAACTCATGAGTCCTAGTCCCACTAAGCTGGAAGTCAGTGACAATCTCCCAAGTAATCCCATATTTAGTCTTCTCGTATCAAGGCATCTAAAAGGCTATCTGAATCTCTTCTCTGCTGGGAAAGGGTTGGGGATTCACAATATGCTCTCAGTTCTCGCCAGAGAAATTTCGACTAATGGACACATCTGATCCATCTATGCACCTGCACTTTTAAGGCTTTAAGTTGGGAGATGGGCTGAAATACCCACAAACGTTCATGATGCCTCCGCATGTTATGCACTACCCGTCTGGTGACTATTGTTCTCTAGCTTCATGGTCAGCGCTGAAGTCCCCAGAAGACAGCACGGCTGTCTCTATAGACGCCTTGCAAAATGACTTGCAGAGCTTCCCACCTTTTTTCTATGTTCTAAACAGTTTTTATAAGGTAGGAGTTATTTGTGTCTTGAGAGCTTGATATCCCTTACTCTTGAAACATCTGTGTTTGTTTACTTTTAACAGGTAGATTTTTTATGAGGTAGATGTTAACAGGTAGATGTTTTAACGTATCCTATAGTTTTTGTATATTCAGGCTTTCTATTTTGAGACCTTCTTATCAGTTTATAGCAAAGAGCTATGAATTTTCTATACATTATATTTGCCTGCATAAAACACTTTTTTGTTTTTAAAGCAAATTTAATTTCCAATTGAATTTCTTCTTTAAGTCAAAATGTAAAAAATTTGGC